>JAUMHD010025232.1:0-47497 GCA_032359135.1 Ulvella scutata | reverse complement strand
CACACACACACACACACACACACACACACACACACACACACACACACACACACACACACACACACACACACACAGTGGCCACGACCTGGCAGCGTGGAGATGACAAGCCGACGGCATCGCGGAGCAACGTGACACAGAGCCATTGACACGCACATGTATAGCCACTGTGGAACTCTCATCCCAGAGTGCTACTCTGAAATGGGAGTACCCTCATGTTGACAGCTGAGCCATAGTGATGCAGCCCTGTCACCTCAGTTTTCAGAACATTTTGCCAGCGTTCTGGTAGTGCTGTTAACTTCACGGATAGTTTGTTTCCAGTGTGGATGATGAGCTATCCAGAGCCAGACAGCAGCGTTACACTGCTTCCCGAGTGACATTCCACACCGATAGACTGCTCATCCATAGCACCTGCTGAGGCACATTGATCTGTTCGTCAGAACTTGATGGCATGGTATTCAATTCCAGAGCGCTCACACTTTTTTCAACAATGATGGAGCTCTCAGCAAGCATGCGGCAATACAAAGTTCCATGCATTTGATTTACTTTTTCCACCCCTAGGGTTGCAGCAAACATGATGGTACTTGCGGGGCCCAGAACTGTGGAAAGCACCAGTTGACATGGAAACGTTGCGGGCCATAAATTGTGGGTGGCCATACCCCTGATCTCAACGAGTGCATGCATGCAATGACGTCGCTCCGAATTAATCCATGAGACATGCAGAACAACGCGACGAACACTCCGAATGTAACCCCAACAGTTTACGCCCGAAACAGATGCATAGGTTGCACGCAAATACTTCGCATATACATCATTTTCGTTTCAGCTTGCACGTGCGCGGCAGGTGCTGTCGAAATCGTTACCGCTCCAGCAAGTCCATTGTCGGTTATCTAGAGCATATTCAGCGTCATTATAAGAACATAGGAATTCTAAATCGATGAGCATGATGTTTTTCCTCTGAATTGTTTTGGAGATACCACGTTGTTGCCCGCCTATACGCAGCAGGGGTTACGCATTCCGAGTGCCAATCGGACTTCTTCTCCACTCTCGGATACGACACCCCGCCAACAGGTTCGCACCAATTTGTTACGATGTACCCTTTGCTCTTCGGGTTGACCTGTAATTTTCTTGGCACGAGGCTTCTGCTGTGTCGGGATATTGCGAAGTTTGCTAGAGAGGGTGAGTTTATGTACATAACAAACTTCTCCAACGTAGCACTTCAAAATACCGTCTCACAGTACGGCAATTTCATGTTTTATATATGGATCATGGAGAAGGATAGCAGTGAAGCACGACTGAACCCTTTTTTTCCAAACCGGCCATGCTGTTTTGTTCAATTCCAACGGCAAAGGACCCACCTACTTTGTGAAGCACCACGAGCGCAAACGAAACAGCATTTTTGGTGTTGAGACACACGTGCATAATATTTCAGAGAAGGGCATGACAGTTTTCGGTGCGGCAACGCCGGCCGGGTGTCCAAACCTTGCATTGACAGGTCACGGACACTTTGTCGATTCTGCACCAAACATCTACATAATTTCACCGAACGCATTTACATCTTTATGATAGTGTTACTTTCTTGTCGTTTAGGTTCGTGTTTTTGGCGTTGTGTAAAGTGCGAGTTGTTAGTATCGCGATGCACAATATCGCTACGCACAGCCCGGGATCCCGCAATTCGCATGCTCCTCGGCGGCCAAAACTTCCTGCGCATGCATCAGCATACAAGAGTCGGTGGATCACGCTTGAGATTAAGCGTTGAGCAGCGTGCACATGGAATGCCCGCTTGCGGTTGCATGCGACCCAATGCCAACCTAGCGTTCACTGATCCCGGGCACTTTTTCGTTACTGAACCAAACGATGAAATAATTTGACTACGTCCATCCATCAATTCATAAGATTGCTACGATATGGTCGTTCAGGTACGTGTTTTTGGCAGTGTGTAAAGTGCAGCTTGTTATGCTTGCCGTGTGCATGTTCGCTTTTCGCCCGGATACCCGCCATTCGCAGTCTGCTCGATGGCCAGACTTTCCGGCATAGCCATCAACAGATATTATTAAGTGGTACAGGTTCGAGAGTTGCCGTCGAGCAGACTGCAAATAGAACGCCCGTTTTTATGTGCATGAGCGCACGCTAGGTTGGCATTGGGCCATGAGTGAACGCTAGGTTAAGAATGGGCCGTAAGTACATCGACAGGATGCAGTATAAGGCACCAGTTTGTGTGGCAAGGAAACAAAAGATGTCAGGGCATGGTTGGTGGTTCGAATATTCGTCGCTTTGTGATTTGCCTCCCATTATGATAGCTTGGTCGACATGGAATTCATACATGGTGCATCAACATGAGCTCTAGTTTGATGTAACAAGACAATCACTAACTGATATGCTGAACTTTATGCTTAATTCTTACCTGCTGTGGAAGATACATATATGTTGGACAATATAGGGTGCAAAGGGCAAGTTACGAAGTCGAAGACTACACCTGCCTCTTCTTTCTGAGTATGACATCAGTTTGAAAACAAAGAGTTGAGTTTCAGGTCACATTCGAAATCACTGATAGTGACGTGGATGAAGGCGGACTGAAAGTCCTTCGATTGCAGAACACCTACTGAAGGGTGAATACGTGTGCGCGCTATTGTGTTGCAGCATGGATACTTTTGACGACGACTTCGGCGATCTCGATGTCATCTTAGATCCGCCACCTGCTAGGGCCCCGCCTTCAGAGCACAAGGAGTTCTTACATGCCCAACTTGACTCGTTGTATGGTAACAGAACAGAGATCATTGGTGGGTTGCTTCTGCTTGGAGGCAGCGGGAATCGGTTTGAAGGAGGTGCGCCACGTGGACGTCATGGAGTTGTATTGAACATCATGTCACAAAGGTATCGAGAGCAAGCGAGGCACGTCCATTCACCTGGAGCATCATCAGAATACCACAACCTTTCTTATGCATATTCGATGGTATCCGTGTTGAAGGAACATATTATATTTTAGTACCTTTTCCCCCCGCAGTGGCTTCATGCACATTGTACGATTTGTGGCGCCGAGTCCCGAACTCCCAAGTGCGTCCATCAATGGTTACATCTAGGGGCACAAGTTACGTTGCCTTGATTTAAGTTACGGCGTAACGTAACCGTAACTGTGCTTTGCTGTAAGCTCCGGGCGTAATTGAAGCAATATAACATATCGACTTCCGGCGCTAAAGCCCTACGCATGTGACCATGAACTGACAGAGCCTTGCACACTCGTGCCCGCGGCCCCAACTTGCACATCCTCCATACCATTAATTCCGGAATCTTTCCTGTTTTCTGCGATTTTGGTGTCTAAAGCCCCGGTTGAATACACCAATGGCCGCTGCCACCTACACCAGGCCCTGGCTCGAGCGCCCCTGGACAGAGTGGATCTGCAACATCACAAAATGGCGTAAATTACGTAGGTCACCTTAAGCCAAATCATCAGCCGTGACTTATGCTGCAACCCAAGTTCCTGCGTAATCGTAACGTAACGTACCCTGTGACCCTAGATACATCTCTGCATATTCATGAAACGCCTGGAACGCCTTCAGGGCGAGTGCGTAAGGTCACATGCGCCTGCACCTCGAACTGCCCCATCCACACCTGAACGTAACCATGACACATGTGAATGATTGGGGGAGACGCTGATTCGGGTTATCAGTGTCATTGTATGTGTTGGAGCGCTGCCAACACATATGCCAGTAAGAAGGTTGGCAACTAGCATACGCCACATTGGTCAATGCATTGGCTTCGACTACCGGGGGAGAGTTTGGAGTATCTGGGGGCGTCTTTACATCTGATACCTAAATGTGACGTATATGTGCACCAATGTTAGATATGATCCACAAGTCTGTATATATAGTAGCAGGCCTAGGTAACTCTGCTACTACTTTGCAGGTCAGGCTGTCGTTCAGATGGCCAGATGTCAAGCGACTGAGCTGGATTATGCCATAAAATTCTTTGTGTCCAGACGTGCTTTCGAAACCGAATCATCCACGTACAACGATGGTCCTCTGGGAAAATTTCTTCCCAAGGTGGGGTTTCTTCTGTTGTTTGACTGATCATTCCGCCACTTGCCATATAGAACAAACTAGTTTGGAACCGCCCCATACCCAAGGGGTTCGGCCTCGGGGTGGGACAGGGACATAGACATATATACACATTCAGGCCACACGGGACCGCAAAGGTCAATACTGAGGCTGCAGAGAACGCCGCACAATTTTGCAAACAAAAACAGGGAGCGCATCGTCAAAAACAACAGCACCAACGAGGAGGATATAAGCGGCAATGATGGAGTACACCCCAGAACAGCCACCAGTCTCACATTCCCGCAAGAACACAGAGCGATAAAGAACCCAAGGGATATAAGATGTGCTATCAGCGTCTGTTACGTGTACAGAATGTCCCAGGGTTCCAGCTCTTGCACTCAGGAGTACTCGAGTAACCGCCAACCGTTCGCAAATTTTATTTGAAAATGAGTCGATTTGTGACTACCAACACATGGCGGCTGCCACGAGGTTTGTACATGCATGCTAGAAACCATTCTGGTGCTTCAGATGCGCAACATAGTGAGCAACGATGATGGTGCTGTGGTTTACAAAGCAGGAAATCCGCTTCCGCCTTGCATCGTCATGGAAAGGGGAGAATCTCTTGATGTTTGGTATGCCAGAGCCAAGCCCGACATCATTCAAGCGTTTGGAGTACGCTTCTACATATCTTCAAAATTACATCCACATGGTACTTGTATCCTAGTGCTCTGCGAGGGCCGGGTTCCATGACAAATAACCATGTTCTGTTATGTTCCCTGTCCAGCATTCCGGGACGCCCCTAGCTGAGGTTGAGAATCACATGGATCATGATGATCTGCAGCGGGGTATGTATGTAACATTGCTCGCAATGCTGTAGATGATTTGTCAGGTGGCAGCGAGGCTGAAGGACTTGCATGCATCTGGCTATGCACATCGTGATCTCAAACAGGACAACATAATGTGGCTAACAAGGGAGAATCGCTGGACCATAATTGACTTTGGCTGTGTGGCACGAATCGGAGAAATGGCTTCAGTTGGATTCAGCCTTTGCTATGTTGCCCCGGAGATTATCGGCCCGTATAGAAACAAAGAGCGCAGGTTCCTGGTGACCGAAGCACAGGACGCCTGGTCCCTTGGTGTCATCGCATACGAGTTGCTGACCGGAGAACATGCCGTAAACATGACTAAGGGTACCGAGCAGGTGTGGGATTTCTTTCATTGCTGGAGTGATGAATTAGGGTCACAAGTCAGGTCCAAATATTAGGGATTTGCAATAATGGCGACAAATAGGCCTTTGACCGATAGATTTTGGTTGCGAATCTAATTATTTCGGCGACGTCGCCGATGATACCAAGCTTTCAATCTGATTATTTCGGCGAGGTTTCCGAAGGAGTTTCTGTACACCTACCTCATTCGCGAAGTACATAACAATCTAGGAGTGCTGTGCATCTTACAATGTGCATTTCGGAAGTCCGAACACGCAGGCGTACATAGAACAGCAAGGTACCGATGCATCTGTCATCCAAGTTACGCGTAATATCCTTGTTCGATTCGGACTCCCTGCGTGCAGTGTTTGTGAACATTGCCAGTGCTCTTTAAAATGAAACGTCGTCATACAGCTGCTGACCTAGCATGGAGACAGTGGGGAGACGCTTCAGTAGCTTGTTTCAAAGCTTGCTCTTGTCGTAAAAGAAAGAAGCTTGTCGGGAACTGCATCTGTGAAAACGACCTCTCGTCTGTCACGGAGCCAACTACCATGGTACAATTTTTGGCCAAAGAATGGACCACATAGGACAACGCCAGCCACTCTCCGCAGTGCTGCTGGGCAAGATACTTGGGCTGCTCACTGTCCCCACAATTATGATTCCGACGACATGTGCACAGGATGTATCTATTTCATTCGGATAACCGCCGATTTTTCCCCATTCATGAACTAAATATTGTCGGCTAATCGCTAATTTCTTGTCTCCACGCATCTATCTTTTTCCGGCGAACTGCCGATATTGCCCCCCGAAAAGTATCAACTTTCGCCGATGCGGGAGAAAACGAACTAATTATTTCGGCCCAGGCCGATAAATCAGCCTTATTTTTGGCCCCGTCACAAGCTACGTCTCGTTTCAAGTTACGCCGTAACGTAACCGTAACTTTGATTTACCGTAAGTTACGGGCGTGATTTAAGCAAGAACGACATTTTGCGTCTTTTGGCGCACAAACCCAGCACATCTGCCCATGAACTATGTAAGTTGCAGACGTACATCCATCACATGGCACAGCTGCCCATGAACTCACAGATGCTTGCACACTCGTGCCCGCGGCCTCAACTTGCACATCCCCTGAACCCTAACTCTAGCATGTTTCTTGCTTCCTGCCATTTAGGTGTTTAAAACAACGCTTGTATGCATACACCAATGGCCACTGCCACCTACACCAGGCAATGGCTTGAAAGCCCCCCTCTACACAAAATGATTACATCGACAGGACGCGGGGGATGTACAATATGCAACAAACACTCAGGGATGGTCTAAGACAGCAAAACACCAAAAGCACCAACAGGTAGGCACACCAACATCGTCGCCATAACGTGACGTACCATGTAACCTTTTGCAGAAGCATGGGATGTTTCACATGGCACCCTCTTGCGGTTGATCGGAGGAACACTGCATGTGCCGATACATGACCGTGTAGCTTCAATTTAATGGTGCAGTCACCCCCACTCAAGAAATCAGTCGTGTGAAATCAAGGTCATATCTTTACTACATGCGAAGCATTCAATGCGACTGAACAAGGTGTGCCGGGTTGGCCTGGCTACACATGTGGCCTCCGACTTTTACAGCGTCAGGTTGGTGACGCTGACCAACTGGCCGGTGACAGATCGCCGGCGTCAGGTTGGTGATTTGTCACTGGCGATGTGGTACCTTCTTGCTATTGCGTGGTTTCCGACTGGTGTTACTTGTTTTCAGGCGATGGACCAAATCATGGCGGTTAATGGTGGTCAAATGCCATGGGAGAACGAACGCAAACTGGCGGATGCATCGAAGAAACTGGGTGCATTTAGGCGCCCATTTCTGCAGCTTGTTGCCCGCGACCCCGACGAACGCCCCTCGATGACAGAGTTCTGCAGAGCCTGCGATCGCGTATTCACCAATCCCGCTACTATAACAGCTCCTCTTCCTGCTGTGGTGCGACCAAATTTCAAATTTCAAAGTCACTTGCAAACATCTGTGATGAATGAAAACATTTTCACACTCTTCCTGCTACTGCAATCCGTTCTAAAAGGTGATGTTTAAAACCAATGCATCGTCTGCAGGAAACACTGCCGTGCGGGTGTTCAGTCCCGGCAGCAGCGGCTCAGTTTCTGCGACGGGCTGGAACATGCAGCGAGTGCGGCGCATCGTTTACGGCAACACACGCATCTGCAAGTGCTGGGACTTCCAACCGCAGCCTCCCATCAAACAACTTCAGGTCCCGTAGCAGGAACGGCCGAACCCTGTCGAGCGAGGGAAACGGATCCATGTCCTCCAACTATCGTGGTCCTAATTCAGACTCCATACATGCTCGTTCGAGACAGCACAGCATGAAGTCGCCTCGACTTGCGTCTGGCGTTCTAAAACAGAGTCCGAGTTCAGAACCTGTGAAGCACTCGTACGGAAGATCACGACACTCGCAGGATGGTTACACATCTGCGGCTATGTACAGTCTTGTAAATCTGGGCGTGGATGGAAAGGCCCATGAATTTTCGATTCTGACGAAGTCGTCTGTGCCCGTCACCTGGGGCCAAGTCCTGGACCTGTGGAAGGCGCAGGACATGGAGTTTTACAACGTGTTTTCTGGCGCACTAAAGTCGTTCAGTTCAGACGACTTTTTCTTCGAGTGCACACCCTTCTCTACACAATCCCTGAACAGCACTTTTCAGTTTGCGCTTGTGGACGCGGGTGGGACCCTGGAGTCGAGGTCCGCCTCTCCAGGATCGTACGCCCGACATATCGCGGGAACATCCAAATCAGCGGTCAGCTTTGCCACCCTCACCGGGGACGCAACGATGGTCGTACCTACGCAACGCTGGCGGTCCGGAAAGGATGTATATGGGCACATCGCTAGCTTTGTTCGTGGAGCAGAAGTCTATCAGCAACTCGATCTATGGACGATACTCAGTGAAGTTTTGCGAACGAAATTGGCACAGCGTGGGCACCAGACGATGTGGGTTAGCACGGATGGTCGAGGTACCCCATGGCTCAGCATTCGCGTAGATCACCGGCCCAAGTATATCAAGCACCTGAAATACCAGGTACCAGCTTGAACAGTACCAACGGCTCCAATAAGCCAACCAGGCATGTGCTGCGTTAAAGTCACCAGGTCCGTAAACCTGAGCCTCTGTTGTTGGCGACAGAAGTGCTATGTGGTTGGATGAGACGTGCTGTGTGCGTGGATGTTTGCACCATCGCGAAGCAGGAAATTTTGATCGGTTTCTGAATTGTCATGGTTGGGGCCGGTGGGTACCCTACTGCAGCCAGCAGTCTTCCTTCCCACACGGGGCTGCATTTTGACTGGCAGGACGGGGCGATGGGCGGTGGGGAGTGGGGTGTGTGGGGGGCTGGGGGGGTTGGATTCTAATCCGACACAAAGCGGTCTCTACGTCGATGCCGCTGAGAAAGAAACCAATGTTTCCACTCCGTGAATGGAGTTGCACAGAACACTAGGAATGATTATGTAAGCTAGAATGGCTATGTTGCAGAGCAATCGACCGCGTTCAACCTTCACTGCATGTCAAAAATATTCAGTGCGGTGGCCTCTTGAAACTTCTCACAACCCGTTTGGACAGCATTAGCCGCAGACAGAACATGAAACTACACATTGTCAAGAGAAGTTTTTTGTTCTGTTCTATGAGAAAAGTAAATGGTAAAAACCGGAAAGGCTGTGAACATGCGTGGGTGCCATGTAACCTCGCCTGTGGCTCCCACTGCTCTGTTCACCGCTGCGACCACCTGCATGTGTACATCATCTCAAACTGCTGCGCATCGATGCGCGCATCCTGTGTTGGGCCTCAGCTCCCGCGTCTTCGAAGCTTAAGGTTACGACCTGCAACCCCCCTATATCGATGAAGTGGGGTTCAGAGGATATCCTCCGACGCCCCCGCTCCTGGTACCGTGTTGCTGGTGACCTCTCCTCCCTCCCTCCCTCCCGCACCCCGCTTCCCCCTCGGCCACCCGTCCTCCTCCACCTCTCCCCCCCCCTCCCTCCAACACTCTCGGTTCCGTGCTCATGGCCACCCCCCCCTCCCATCACCTCCTCTGGCCCTCCCTCGGTCACACTGGTGTCCTCCTGCTGTGCACTGTCCTGGTTCGTCCCCGTAGCGGCAACCCCAGGTGGTGGAGATATAAATGCTGAGCTGCTGCGTCCAGCAATCTTCTTCGTTGTGGCGATTCGTAGTTGTGCTATTGGCATGAGGAGATTGTGTGTAGGTGACTATGTCGATGGCGATAGCTTGTTTTTCTCGTCGTCATGCCGTGCATGTTGTGTGTTTACATCGCCTGGGGCACGACTCACAAGCGTACCTTTCTTGCTGTGTGCTTCGTGGGATGTGTTGTGCGATTCTTCGTTGTGATCTCTGCGTTTAGCACAGCACCAACATTCGTTTGGGCCCAGCTCCCTGGCCAGGGCCCTGGTCAGGGCCCTGGTCGATGTCAACCCACTTCATGCTACCGTGCCGCCCCACTATCGAGGTAAATTTCACTTCATGCTTGAGAGCAGCGCCCCAGGCAATGTCCACACAAACAAAAACTGGTGTCCTGCCTTCTGGCGTCCCTTGCTTGCGCTGCTTGTGCTTTCTTACATCCATTCTCACATACCGCATCGACCCTGACGCAGATAATGAGCGCAAGCAGTGCTTTGAACGTTTGAGCTGCTTGCGCCGTCTGGTTCAGTGCCCCCATGTCTCTGCACATGTGCATGCATGAGGGCGACATGTCCTAAGACATCCTTTGCACACTTGCATGCATGACGGTGCCATGTCACCACACCTCCTCTGAACATATCAACCTTCCCCACACCATGAGGCACCACAAGAAGCCAACCCAACCAAACACGAAGCAACAGCATGCATGCATGCATGTACCGCACATGCATGGTTCAACGCATGTTCTCTGGCGTGCTACTGAACTGCAGCTGCGCCACTATCAATGCATGCAGACAACTTTCACACATATTCATGCATGTATGCCTCATAATTCTCGACCCACCGCGGTGCACCGAGACACCTGCTGGTGGCTCATACAGCCAGCCAGCTGGCACAACAGCAGTGCAAACCATCACCACCATCACCACCTCTACTCACTTTCATGCTCTGCCGAAGGTCCTCACTAGGCATGCATACACGCGCTACGGCCTGCCGCAGGCCTGCCGCAGCACGGGTTCTGCGCAAGCTTGCAGAACACAGCAAACATGTGAACATGATCATGGCGCAGTGGGCTTTTCGAAGCAGAGCATGTACATGGGGGTGAAGACCCCGGTATGCCCCCCCTCTACGAGGCTCTTGACTACAGCCACCAGCATGGTGTGCACGTCAATCAAGGTCTTGTCGATGATCCTCAGCGTGCCAAGCACCTGCACATCACGGGAGGTCACTGAAAAAGCCCCTTGTAGACACGTTGTGCGCAGTGTGAAGCTGTGTTGGCGGCCTTCAGACATTCGTGGTGTCTGAAAAAGCCCCTTATATACTCGTTGTGCGCAGTGTGAAGCTATGGTAGTTACTTTCGGACATTCGGGGAGAAGTCTATACTACCTTTCCGGGTTGAAAAATCAAGTGTGAAGCGGCGACCATTTGTGTGACACATAGCTCGCGTGGGCGCGCTGCATGCATGCTAGGTCTCGACAGTGCAGGCTGCGGAGAGAAGGCGATGACACACAAAAACAATTAACTAATCGGGAGCCACACCATACCCATGAAGCACGTCGGCCTCAGACCACCGAAGAGGTTGGACAGGGAGAAGAAATTCATGATGAGAAAAACGGGAAAGAAAAAAAAGGTGGAAAAGGAGAAGAGAATCGTCTATCTATCGTCTATCTAGCGTCTATCTAGCATCTATCTAGCGTCTATCTATCGTATCGAAAAGAATCGTCTATCTATCGTCTACCCATCGTTTATCTATCAGTCTAGATCGTCTGGCAATCTATAGAGGTAGCCAGAGACGCCCCGCTGCCTTGCACCAGCCCCCGGCAGCCCCCGGGGGTTCCTGTATGTGTGTTGACATCCATAGGGCCCGGCTGATGTATAGCATGGTTCGTGTTGCTGTTGGTACGGTGGGGGAGGGATGGGTGGGGGGGGGGGGGGGTGAAGTACCTTGATGATGACGTCATCCACGTAGTGGAGATGGCGGAACTGTGTGAGGCGCTCGAACCATGGCCTGTTGGGGCCAATGGCAATAGTAGCTGCGTCGTAAGCGGTGACGAGGTTGAACCCCACCTGCATGCATACCGCATTCAGTACTCGTATTCAGCTGATGACACCTTTCGCACATTTGAGTAGCGTTGAATTGTGACAGTGCGGCAGTGTATGTAAAAGTTACAGGCAGAACTCCATAGAATGGTTCATGTACCAGTGGTACCGGTGACAGTGAGGCAGTGGGGTGAGCCACGGGTGACCCTGCGGTACTGCGGCATGCAACTGCCACATGCAACTGGCCACATGCAAACTACAAGAAAGAAAGAATGAAACAGAAAGAAACTCCTGAGCCGCGCAGAAGCATGCATGCATGCATGCGGTGAACACCGACTGCCAGCCGCCAGCCTGCATTGCAAGTCTCGGGCTCCTCTGCAAGGAACTCAAATGAGCCAATGGTAAGCTTGTATTCAGTAGTTGTGTGTGTCGTCCGGCAGAAGCTCGTGGAAGGCTTTCGTCGGCCATGAGGTGCCAGAAGTTCGAGGCATCTTCTCTTCTTCAGTAGTTTTTTAGAGGCATTTATGGTTCTATTCTTCAGAAGAGAAGCATACAAAGGAGAGGAGGGAGGGATACGCATGCATGCTGGCAGAAGCACTTGCAGGTGGTCGATCGACCATGGTGCAGACTCATGCATGCTGCTGTGTAGCAGGAACCACTGGTAGCCACTGGGCTTCATCTGGGACAAGAGAATGGCCACAAGACACACACACAGAGAGGGGGCTTTGGCATGTGCTTGCGTGCGGCAAGGGAATAGATGTACACGCATGAGGTGTTTGTCAAATGCATGCATCGCTGCAGCCAGCTAGACAATTCACAGGCTGCTTATAGCGGAGGCCACCCGCGGAAGCGGGTGCCACATGCAATGCATGGACATTCACACCACCACGCGACATTTCGCGCCAGCAGGAGCCCCCCTTGCTGTTGGTTCAAGGCTATCACACAGCACCCCAAACAGTGATCAATAGATCAATATACCATTGTGAGGGCTGACGACCATGATCACGAGCACGAGCGCCTTCACAGGTGCAGGCCCCTTCAACTGGCATGCCATGGCAACACCAGCGACATGCCACCATCACATGCATGACACACTTACAGACCCCACCGCAGAGTTCCCACAACTCGCTCTCTGGTAAGGTTGTGAACATGCATGGGTGCCACCATCCTCAAGCGTAGAGAACATTGTACAGGCTATGCCGCAGAAGCATGGCTGACCAACAGGAGCATGGCTACAGGAGCACACCGACTTTCCGGAGGCCTCTGCTTCAGTCCAGGTGCGCATGTTCGGCAGGGAGTTGCCAAAGTTGATCTCCTCGATGATTCTGCGATGCTGCTCGTTGTCGTTGTCATACAGTGGTGTGCTGACCCATTCCTGGGACACGTATGCTCCACCTGGCTTCAGAACACGGTAGATCTCCTTGTGGACCTCTGGCAACTGCACCAGTGCAACCTTGTTGGTGATGGAACCATAGTAGCTGAACTATAGTGTCGAGATGCTCTTGTAGGGCACTGTTTTGGGGTGATCAGGGAAGGGGTATATACTCTGACACGTATCACAAGTTGTATGCAGCACAGACGGTTTTGTAGAACTGACTTCGGAATCGGTGGTTGGGTCTCTGCATGCTCTAGCATGCTAATCTTGGCCCTAGGTGATCAGACTTTTCTGTTGGAGAAGTTTTGAGTAGCAGCACGATGCGGAATCAACAACCACGTGACAACGATACAATATGCGCAAGTAAAACAACATATGAGCGTAAGCATGTCCGCAGGAAGCTTGGTTTCGACCCAGCAAGAGATGAAGCGTCCTGCAGCATCCTGCTATGTGGATGAACCGAGTTTGACTAGAGATTTGGAGCTCGGCAACATGATATCCTTGCAAACAACCACATACAAGACCTATGACATATACCAACGTACAAGGGTGGACAACGGCAGCGACAATACAAGAAAGACACCGTCAACAGTGCTGCGATCGAGTCGCTCCAAGACAGAGGGGCGATTGTGTGAAAGACTGAAGAAAAAGGAAAAGAGTCTGTGATAGATCGAAAGATGTTTATAGCACTGGCAACCAAGTACTCGCCATGCAGACAAATGTTGGGTAACACTCAGATGTAAAAGCGCACCGAACTGGCGTGGCAAGTAGCCTCCACGGAGACGATCGCATCAAAGCTGTTATCTGGGAATGGCATAGCATGGAAGTCTCCCTGGATTACCTTGGTCAAATCATCGAGACCCGCCTGCAACCCACTCACTCCAGTCACCGCTGACCTTGGTCACAACCACGCTAGACATCCGTACTATCGTTGTCAATACACAAACATCCAATGAATCTCGTATGCTATTGGATGATACACATCAAGCCCAAGCGTACTAAAGGAAACGCTGGATGCTCAACACGCACCTTGTGGTTGAGCTTCTTGCAGCGCTCCACTTGGTACTCACTGATGGTGATACCAGTGACATGAGCACCGGTAGAAGCAGCAATGATTCGCATCGGCCCTCCCACACCGCAGCCAACGTCCAGGATCTTCATGCCTGGTGCAGCCCGCAACATGTGCGCAATGCGCACCTCCTGTGCTGCTTCCCCTGCTTTCCAGTCGTGAGACCAGAGCTTGGGAGCAAAATGAAAGCTTGCGCCCCAGCCCCATTCGTATATGTCTGTCACGAAGCTGTAAAAGTCGTTGGTCACGCTTGCAGCTTTGGAAGGATCGTGCATGTTTCCTGCGCCCACGCCTCCCTCCGCCTGCTTGTGACCACCGCTCCAGCTGGATGCAAAATTCTGCCATGCTGTTTGTCCGTTCTTCTCCTTGCCAATGGACAACCCGAAGCTGCCCTTCCTGCCCTCGCTTGTGGTGGAGAGAGTGAAGTACTTAACTAGCAGATAGCATCCTGATGCTGCTACAACTGCTCCAGAAGAAACAAGTACTGGGTTGTCAGACGAGAACTGTTTCGCTTTACCAGCGTTGGTCTTCAAAGCGTCTAGGACAGTAGCCATGTTGGTGTGTTGCGCCGAACAACTAGACACAACAAATATTGGTTTCGCAAGAACGTGCCACACCACATGGATGCAGGAATACTTGTACTTATTGTTTGTGCATCTGTTTCCGGACACTGAGTGCAGTAGAATGGCACATTTCGGTCCCGATCGCTGATCATGCACCATCGCAAGCTTGCAACATAGATGGCATCAAGCGCGCATGTCCTGGTCAATCCCAGGGTGACTTGCCTCAGTCTGAAGCATCTAGACTCCATGCGAAAACTTCGTTATTTCCCTACCCAGGTTCGCATGCTTGTTGACTATAGTCAGCTGTTAGAAATTTCAAAATGCGGCTCGGTCAGAAATGGTTGCGGTGTTCGCCATGCCAGAAACCAGGTCGCAGTACATTCTACCACCTGCTGTCATTTGACTTATTGCACACTTCCAGGATGTGCTCGTCTTGCACTTGGAGGGGCCAGTACCAGCAGAGTTCGACTTTAGCTATGCATACCACCCACATCGCCTTCTAGAAGCATGCCTTTCGTTCACACACAATCTCTTTTCTACTCTCGATGACACGGACACATGAAACTAGTCAGCATGAATGCACTCAGCTTTCTAATGGCTGAGGGTGGCCCTAGTGGCCATCGGGGGCTCACCGTCATGCATTGATCCCACAGGCCCTGGGATCTGCATCTTGGCATCTTGTGTGGACTGCTAGTGACGGTGTGGCGACCACGAACGGTCAGAAGGGACTTGAAACCCCCGGATGGGAGCGCCTGCTGTATGGGCAGGAACAGCTGAGCAGGTGGGTGCTCTGCGTTCCACCCACAGGCAAAGAAAATGTCCCTGAGTGTGGATGCAGATGATTGCGTAGTCAGTGCAGTGATGTGGCAGGTATGATGATAGTGTGGTCACTCACAGTTCATGCCTCTATGGAGCTCCACGCATCTCACCAATGCATGGCCGAAACCTCCGCAGAAACAGGAGAATGCATCGACTGAGTTCTATACTCCTGTCCTGTCGATGAAATAATAGCAAAAGCTCTCAGTTCGCCACAGTGTGCAATTCATGTTTGCGCCTGATTTGTAGCAAATAATAGACGGCATACATGTGTGCTCTTGTGATCAATGCAAGGTCAGCAACACATGCAGTGGCCAGAAGATACCATAGGCTGTGGCCCAATCTGGTATACTGCGGCTTTCTTCCTGCAGCTTACAAAGATGCAGCATGCTATTGATGTTTGTGTATCTTCTGGCCTCCAAGGATGACCTGTCCTCAGTGACTCGTCACTGCCCTGCAAGCTTTGCCTGCCGTCAACTGTGTACTGTCCCTGCGCCCTAGATATCAAAAACCAGGCAACAAATGCTTTGTTCACAAAATTAAGATGTCCAAGTTTGCAATCTCTTAACAGGGGCATGAATTGGACGTCCATGTAGTAAAATTCCATTGCAGAGACTGATTGTGTTGGTTGAGGCATCTGAGGCAATGTGAGGCGTTGAAACAGACAGCCGGAAGCTGATGGGATGAACGCTAAGTGTATGTAATAATCTCAGAGTCATGTCTCACATCACATTATGCGAAGTTGACTCTTTCCACTCACTCACGAGCTGATCAGCTCAAGCCCTTTCCACTGCTGGTTGCACCGGTGAGCATATCATGCCACCACATCCCTGACCTGATGAAGAATATAGTCTCCTTGTATGCATGTGCATACTCTGCAGTGCAGGAAAGCGTCCCAAGTGGTATCACTTGTAACTGTCGCAGCTGGATTGAGAAACCACGAGCACTGGAATTTCCGACGCCAGCTTTTTTCTGAGCTTTGGAAACATGATCCATGACAACGTTGACTCGGAATTGCATCACAGTCCCATCGGCACTTGTAAGGCACCGTTTCATCACCTGTCAGCCCCATAAGCACCTACATTCATGACTCCTGGAGCCAGCACGCCCCTGGCACCACAAAACGGTATTCAGCTTCATTGAAGGCTTCATCTCCACTCTTCTGATGTTTTTACCTTCTATGCAATACACAATGGATGTCATCGCGCAAGCAGCATTTGGAGTGAACTGCTGCTTTCAGGACACGGTCTGCATGGAGCAAATATTCCTTGAACCAGCAGATATACATCTTTTCCTTCTCGTTCCGTCAAGCTCCTTGTGTGTGTATGTGTACTGTTTGACATGGCATGGCACTGTTGACCAGATGCACCCACTATCTCGAGATACCCGTCTGCCAAATCGGACGGGTAGCCGTTGCACCACAGTGTTTGAACTGCCCAGGTGCTTGTGTATGGAATGGATAATGCTTGCGGAAGAGTGCCGCGCAGTTCCAACAGCAGGAGCGGTCTCCCGCGCGCGGCAGCCCAATGCAAAGCAATCTGGGGTATCTGACAGCCGCAATTTACCATTGCTGAGCAGCACTAGGCCATCCAATATACCAACGCGAAGGCAGTCACCATACACAGCAAGTCATCATATTTGGTGTTTCCACGTTGCTCTAAATTATAGAGGAAGAATGACGGCTGAAGAGGAGCAACAGATTGAGCCGGTCGAGGTGCCGATCCTGACCTCAGCACCCTGTCACATCCCAAACGGGGAATGGTTCAAGCAGTTGTTGTTTGCAGGAGGTCGAAGATGATGAGGATGACGACGATCATGATACAGATGACGACGAGGACGACGCCGGGGATGCCGGAGGCGACGCTGGTGCGTTAAGAACCTCATGCCACAGTTCAGTTGTAGCCATTAGAGTTGTTTCACGACTTGTAGATATGTGTCTGCTGGCGTTGTGCTGGTGGTTGCGTATCGGCGGTCAGAATTTGTGCAGATAAACCGTGCAACATCCTGGCTTACGTTTTCAAACAGCGGACAAATTATCAGTACAAATTCATGTTCGTTTGCAGAAGGACGGGGGCGTGGGCGGCAGAGTAGATCAGAGAAGAAGTCTCGAAAGGCTATGCAAAAACTGGGCATGAAGCAAGTGCTTGGGGTGTCACGAGTGATGATCAAGAAGTCAAAGAACGTACGATTCACTGTATCACACACTCGTGTCCGCGTGTAAACGCTCGTTCTGGGCTGTGAGGCTGCATCACGTCCCTCTGATGTCCAACTGCAATGCAGATCATGTTCGTGGTAGCAAAGCCTGATGTGTTCAAGAGTCCGGACTCGGACACATATATCATCTTTGGAGAGGCAAAGGTAGAGGACTTTGGGGCTCAAGCACAGGCGCAGGCAGCTCAGAACTATGCACCGCCTGCACAGAGTGCTGCCCAGGCTGTGCAACCAGCCAAACCTACCGCGGCAGTGATAACAGATACAACAGCTGAGGGTTCGGAGGACGTAGACGCGACCGGCATTGCCGAGAATGACATCGAACTGGTCATACACCAGGCAGGAGTGAGCAGAGGGAAGGCTGTGGCTGCTTTGAGAAAACAGGACAAGGACATTGTGTCAGCAATTATGGAACTAACGATGTAGTCGGCAAGTCCCGATTGCAGATTATTCTTTGGCAGCTGGTGATCAGCAGCACACGAGTGTGCTTGCTGTATGGTGTTTCAATGGGGTGCAGTCTACGAGAACACATGCGGGTGTAAACTGCTGTTTCTTCTTGGTACGTCTAGATTGCTCAGGTATGCCACAGTTGTGCACCAGTGGGGCAAGGGAACTGCACTGGTCTGGATGATTTATAGAACATCAGGAGGGTGGCAGCCGCCAACAGGCACACAAAGTATTGTCATACACACTACAGAACAGCAATAGGCTGCAATAATGCACCCCGAACACCGCAATCCAATCACTATGCACTCGAGACCCTTCACTGGGGCACACTGCAAGTTTCACAATGCTTCGGGCTCCCTGCTTCCATCTGTACACTTCACCAAAGTTGAATCCAGTTTCACTACGAGCAGTGCCATACGTGCATTGACCACGAGGAGCATCCCTGTTGTATGTGTGAGAACGTGTGGACAACCAGTGCAGGAACCTGTGATGGGTAAGTGAACTCCAAGCAGGTGATCTAGGTGCTTGGCCATCTCTGTGGCACTGTAGGCTTTTGTTCCGGCTTAGTCTGGTTGTTGCTTGCCAGCTTCTGGTGCTTGCTGCGTTGGTGCTCTTTGGTTGTTGTTACAGATACTGTCACATCTTTGCACATTTGTGCTTTCGTGCTGCGCCACTGTCGATGTCACTATCCATCGACAAGGGCGAAGGTCAACAGCACGAAAGGCGCACCACAAAAGAGCACCTGAACGTAGTCAAATATGGATGTGAGTTTCCAACAAGGTGGGAGGGTGGGTGGGTGCTAGTTACAATCCAGAACGGCTACTGATCTACCAAACTAAACCTTGGAAGAGTCAACGAATAGGACTCAACATAACCGTTTCAGAAGGGCTCCAGTTGTAGACCAGAGCGCAGCTAATTGCATGACAGAAGCAAATCTCAGAAACCTTCCAGAGCATTCTAGGTTAGACCAGGCCGAACCGTTCACCTGTGCTCCGCTGATGTCAATTGGCGATGGCCATCTACGCCACTGAAAGGCCCATCAGTAGTGGAAATCGCGACCTGCACCGGGATTGCACTGCGCTTGCATCATCTCAGATGATTCATCGGACACACAGAAGTGACGCAGAGGGCCCCAACCAGTGTTTCTGGGCTCAGGTGTCCAGTGGTTAAAGTACACTAGCTGTGTTCAACAACCAGAGTTGTAAATGTTGCACCAAGATCCCTGCAGCCACACACATGATGCATGCGTCACCTTCTAATGGGTGCATCTCCCGTGTTCCAAGATCAAGAACCTTGTGGCCAAGCGACAACCCAAGCAGGGGGCGGGGGGTGAGGGAGGCACCATGCATGGCCATGCGGGCCGGAGGTCTCAGTGCATGTGGCGGTGCCTCAGGTGGTGCCTCAACTTGGCTGCAGTATGGGCCTTGTGGATGCAGGGCCGATCACATGCACGGTGGCGCAGAGTAAAAAATATATATAATATATAAAGATGCGCTGGGAGATCTGTAACCACCGTGTCTGCAGCGCTGCCTGTTTGTTAGGGTTGTTCCAGCACGGTGTGCTTTACACTCGTTGTGCTGGCCAGTTCCCCCGCCCCCCCCTTCCCCTTCCCCTCTCCCCCCCTTCCCCTCATCCAGCATCTGTGCCTAATTCGCGTAGAGACTTCTGTGAAGATTGTGGCAGGTTCAGGGCCTCTGCAAGCTGCTGCTTGGAAACTTCACGTTCAATCGTTGTTTATGACAGTAGCACATGAGAGAAAACGAGAAAATGTTTTGAGACCAGTTAATGTGATAGAAAATCCGGAGTGCCCATTCGGAATCAATACGGCGTGGGGATCAGAGAACTTTTTAACAGCTGCTGTGCCTCTCACACTTTTGCCCGCCTTCCGGGTCACTTCTAGCCACAGCATACTCCCAAGGGGCCGCATTGTGTTGGGTCGGGCACAGGTCTGTGCTGCGAGTTGTCGGTTCTTGAACATCTGCTTCACGCTACCTCTAAAGGGTTTCCTTCCGGATGAGTCTGTCTGTTGCATTCCACCCTGTGGTGCGGGCTCCCCGGGGTTGTCGTCCCAGACGCACTTACGTTCTGGGCTGCTTTGAAACTGCGCGGCTGTGTGCAGGTGCTTGCCTGTCGCTGTGGCAATCCCCTCATTATGCTGAGATACTGAACCAAACTCTTGGCTGGCGTTCCGGCATAGTCTGTGTGATGTTGCCTACCACTGTCACCTTCTGGTGGTTCCGGCGTGTTTGCTACGTCTTGCATGGTTGCTGTCACGGATGTTCTTGTGTTGAGTGGTTACAAGGGTGCGCTCCTGGGGATGCTCCTAGACCTATGTGCTTTGTGTGCTCCTGTGCCACGCCACTATCGATGTAATTTTCACGGAGGTTCTTGCTTCTGGGCACACTATGTGCTTTAGTACTTCGCAACGGTAGATGTACGCTGTACTTACATCTTTGCACGCTTGGGGCTCCAGCTCTGACCCCTGTCGACGTTAGCTCCGCACAGCAGGCTGCCTGTTGCGTGTGTGGCCCTTAATTTACAGTATTGAATCAGGTCGGGATCCTAAGAGTTACGGACAGATTATAGAGCATTCCGCTCAGGAACGCAAGGCACTATCTCAACAACCGGATACTCTGTCATGCATTGTACCACTGAGGTAGGTACGACTTAGCGGGAGAGAGGCAGAAAGGCACAGCACTGCCGCACACCGCGGGCTGGCCGCTGGCCTAAGCTGACAGGCAAGGCAACATCTACTAAAAAACACAACATACACTTCAACATTGATCTCGGCATGAGCACCCGGCACAGCGTGGCCCGCAGGGTGGGCATTACTAATCCTTCCACTCTCAAAAACACGTGCACAGGTGCTCGCTACTCATGCATTTGGCAGCAACAGCTGCATCATACTCATGTCCCACGTCAGCGGGGTTACATGCATGCACCACAGGGGCCGCTATGCAGGCAAGCTCGCACTGCGGAACAGCACGAAACGCATGCGGCGCGCGCGCCCAGCTCATGCGTCGGATTGTGGCTTCAGGGGTGTGGGGGGCAGCAGCCCGCAAGCAGAATCTGATGCTGCCGGTTTAAACAGAGGCACACATGCAGAGGCACCTCGGTGCGCTACAAAACAGGGGTGGCAAACGCCAGAGCAACAAAAAAAGTCCCTTCAGAGGAAGTGACCTAGGGGGAGAGGGGGGGGGTGGTTGCTATCCTTCAGACGTGTGGGCAAAACTTGTAGTGGGGGTGGTGGCGTCAGGGGGCAGTGTCACCGGCGCAGGTGGTGGCACAGGCGGCGGGCGCGGTAGCATCCTGCATGCATGCGCAGTCACTCTCGGGTCACAGGAGCTACTGCAGCGGTGTGTGTTGGGCTGCCAGGGGGGGAGGGAAGGGCGGTGCAAGGAGGGGCCACCGTGTAGTGAAGAAGGTTCCAACGAGCGGGGGTGGAAACTTTAGTCACAGGGGGGCTGCCGTGAGACTGACAGGAAAAGAAATGACACTGCTGGGAGGAGGCGCCACACTGCCTTCGGGGTGAGCCACTCATCATATCATCGCAGGTAGATTTTGTGTATCTGTATGTCTAGATAATCAGATGTGCTCCCCAGGGGCAAGTGGATGCTGGTATAAGCAATGCATGGCATGGCATGCGATGCGGGGGAGTGCACACCTGGTTGAGGCGGGCGAGCGGGCACTCGGCGAACCCCGCCCACAGCGGGCCGCCCTTGGAGGAGGCCCCTACGCCACTCCCGCCAACCGCGTCGCGCAGCGTGGGTTGCTCCTTGCCTGCGGCCGTGTGCGCCACCAGCCCCTCCTGCACCCCCAACAGCTGTCTTGATGGCGGACACTCGGTGTCTAATGCATGTAGATCATGCATTGTGGCTATGCATCAGCAGCGCCGAGGCGCGCGCTGCAAGCCGGCTGCCGGACAGAGCACTTTTCTTTATCATGCAGTGCCACAGGCACATGCACCACTCAAGTGTGGGGATATGTTGCGACTTTTCGCAACATATCTCCACACTTGAGTGGTGGACTTTGGCGATTCGGATTCATGCCTATTCATTACGTTTCCAGTTCTTAAAGGAGCCACAGACACAGTCAAGGAGCGTGGAAACGGGGGGGGGGGGGGGCGTGCCTGGGGCTGCAGGAGACTGGCGGAGCTGTTGCGGGTGCCGGTCATGCTCGCCTCGCCTGAGCGGGGTGCGCCTGTGTGGGGGGGGGAGGAGAAGTCTTCAGGGGTGGCGTGGCTGGCGAAGGGGGACTCCGCGGATGCCTCGCTTGCCATCTTCACCGGCGACCAGTGCACCGCCACCGCGCTGCCCTCCGACCCGCCGCTGTGCTTCCTCCCTGCTGCATGCGTGTGTAGCAACATGTCATGCACGCAACGCGCGATGCAATGCGGTTGAGGCGCATGCCGTCAGACGCACTGTCAGCATGCAGGGACACGAGGGTTCTGGGAAAGTCATCAGACGATTTATTTCTGGGGGTGATCACCCCGGGCACAACAGCATGCATGCAATCAGTCCAGGGCAGGCAGTATGTCACAGCAACAGTGGCATGCGTCGGGAGGGTGGGGGGGGGGGGCACCTGCATGCATCATGGGAGCTGCGGCCAGTTTCGCGCACGGTGCCTGTTCCAGTGCGGCCGCAAGCGTTTCCCCCGCGGACGCAGCAGGGGACTGGGGGGGCTGGGGCTGTGCGAGCGCCGCCTGCAGCTGCTGCTGTGCCTGCTCCGCCAACCTCACCTGCATGCATACGCCGCCACTGCTGGTCCGCACAGGAGTCAGTGGGGGAAGGGGGGGGGGCGGGTGCAGGGGCTGGTATGCCCTGCTTCCACAACATGTGACAGCACCTCCAATCCAAAATGAAGACTGCCGCACAAAAAGGAGTCACACAGGGGGTAGGCAGAGGGGGGGGGGGGGGGGGGTGGGGGGGCACCTGCTTAACCCAAGCAGTGTCCAGCACGGCCTCCGTCGGCAGCCGCTCCAGGGTCCCAGGCCCCCCCATATCGGGGGTGGCTGCAGGGCCGTCAGCGCCGCCGAGGGGGCGGTGCGCGGCGAGCTCCTCTGACAGTGCCTCCTGCTCTATCTCCGCCACCGCCAGCTCCGCCTCGAACAGCACGCCGCCGATGGACTGCGCGGGCTCCGCCTGAAACCCTGGCGCGTCCTCGCGCACCCCTGTAGACACACACTTTTTCGGCTCTCAACACGCCTCCTGTTGGTAGCTCCTGCCCTGCTACTTAACATGTCCAGTACTTCCTTTCATTATGAGCTCTGCGTGAATGAATGATGAGAGCCGCACCGGCAGGTGAGGCCCCCTTAGCCACAAGGTCGCGCTCCAGCGCGGCCTGGGCTAACCGTGCAGCGTGCACTTCGGCAGCCCACTGTGTGCCCACCACCACCTCCGTCGGTTCGCGCTCTATCGAGGGGAGGGCGGGGAGGGACGCGACAGGCCCCAGCGATGCGATGCTGTGTTCGGTGTGTTCTCTGAGCAGCTCAGAAGTGTCCATGAGGGCCTCCTGCGCGGCGCGCACAGCGCGCACCTCAGCGGCCCACTCCTGCCCCACCACATCCTCCGTCGCAACGCGTACTAGTGGCCCCCCCAGGGCTGCGAGCGCGGGCGTTGCAGCCCCACTCGCGGGGGCTTGGGTTGGGGGTATGGGAGTGGGGGAGCCCTCGTCTGGTGCATGGTCGGGTGCGGCCGGGAGGGTGGGAGGGGGGGGGACGCCGCTGCTGCCGACGCTCTCTGCGCCACCGAGAGTGCGCGCGAGCTCCTCCTGGGCTTCCGCGGCAGCGTGCACCTCTGCCGCCCACGCCGCGCCCACCACGGCCTCTGTCGGAACCCTATCCAGGCCCCCCCCACCAGACGCCCTGCATACCACAGATGGCAGCGTTGCCAACTATGAACAGCTCCACTCAGCTAAGTGCTTACACGTCAACCTGGAAACGCATGCATGCACGCAGAAGACGGGGCACCTCGGGGGGGTGGGGGGGTCTGTCAGTTCGCAACTACAAGGGCGAAACGCGCACCGAGGAACAGCTGCAGAGGCGGGGGGGGACTGCAGGCCGTGCCCCAGGGCGTCCTGCGCGGCCCGTGCCGCTCTCACGTCCGCCGCCCACTCGCTGCCCAGCACCGCCTCTGTGGGAAGCCTTTCCAGGCCGCATGCATGCGCCGGCCTGCTGTGTCGCTGAGCGGTGCCGGCTGGCAGCGCAGGCCGCTCCGCCGCTAGTGACTCAGCGAGGCGCTGCGCGGCGACTTCCTGCCTTTCCAGGTCTGCCGATAGCTCCATCTGGTCCACTCCCGATACCTGCAAGTGCCCCCACAGCCACTTGCGCACCTCTGGCCACTTCGATGACAGCAGCAGGGCGCCAAACATCGTTGTCAGTGACAGGAGAGGGGAAGGGGGGGGGGGGGGGTGGGACGGGCCGCACCTCCAGGGCGGGTGTGAAGTGCGCAGCTGCCGTGGAGCACGGTGAGTCATCCCGCAGCAGGCTGCGCATGCAAGCTTGCTGCGTGTCGGTGGAGTCCTGGCGGTGCGCGGGCTGCCCCGGTGCATGCGCGTCATGCTTCTTGAGCTCGTGCGAGAGGGCCTGTTGCTCAGACGCCGCCTTGGCCACAGCACGCTGCCACTGCTCGCCCAGATCTTCCGCCTGTGCATCATCAAGGCTCGAGTGCGTGCGCGTGTGCGCAACACCTGCATGCATACGGAGTTTACTTTTCAGGCCAAACGGGGAGGGGGGAGGGCACGCTTGCACACATCTCACACGCGCAAGTTTCTGTGCGGAAGTTGGTGACGTGGGGGGGGGTGGGGAGGGGGGGTGGTGGGGGGTGCGCGCGCACAGACAACCCACCGCTACACTCAAATGACAGTGCAAGAATTTGAACTACTGCATTGCCTGGGTGAGAGGAGGAGGAGGGGGAAGGGGCGGGGGGGGGGGGGGGGGGGGCGGTGTGCGCCCCCCCGTCCCCCCCCCCCCCCCCCCCCCCCCCCCCCCCCCCCCGGCGTGCGCGCACCTGTGCCGGCGGCCTCATGGAGGTCGAGCTCGTGGGAGAGGTCGTTCTGGGCGGCCTCTGCGGCGGTGAGCTCCGCGGCGAGGTCAGGGTCGGTGAGCTCGCCCAGCGCACCGCTGGTGTCCGTGGGTGCGCCGTTGGAGGGCACGGTGGGCCGCTCGCTGCTGGGTGCGGCGTGCTCATTCCTGGTGGTCTGCGCCAGCAGCATCTGCATGCCGCGCACGTGCTGTTGCTGTTGTAGAGCTGTGTGGAGCTTGCTTGTGAAACACTTTGTTTGGGTTGAGAAAGGAGAGACCTAGAGTGGAATGCCATGCGATGTATGTATGCTGACGTACATGTGGCTACAAGAGGTGATGAGAACCCAGAGGCAGGCTTGAGAGCTCTTCCAAAAGTGTCTGCATTTGTGTGTCGCAAGTAGAAATTAGAAGGGCATGGCAACATCGAACCGGCGACCATTCGGCCCGAAGGCACAAGTCCTAAGTACACACTCTCAGTCCGCAAGCACAGGCAGATCCACATGCATGCGACGTGTGTGCGTGTGTGGGAGGGGGGGGGGTCTCTGTGTCAAAAGGCGAGGGTTGGGAGGGAGGGAGGGGGGGTGGGGGGGGGGGGGGGGGGTGCGTGCCTGCCGCATGCCTGGGGCGGAGTGCTCGACCATGAGGCCCAGGCGGCCGCACACCGAGCTGGCGTGCTGCGCTGCGCCGTGCGTGCTGTCCATGCTGGGGTTGGAGAAGATGTCGCTGTAGGAGTCCACATCATGCGCGCGCAGCTTGGCCAGCGCTCGCGCCTTCTTCTTTGCCTGCATGCGTGCACATTGAACTCTCACGTATGATGCATGTGACCGTCTGAGTTCACGCGTTGCAGTGGGTCGCAGAGGCCCCCTCCCAGCCGCCCAGGATCAACACCCCCTGCGACCGCCCAGTAAGGAGCCGCACATAACATCTCTCAGATGCAGTCCGCGAAACTGTTAGTGGCTACAGGGGCACAAGCAGCGCACCAGCTTGCGCGCAGCCTTCATTTCTGCCGCATCCAGCTGCACGCCCCCGCCTCCGCTGCGCCCGGACAGCCCCCGCCGCAGCACGCGGCCCATGTAGTATGCGCGCAGCGTGTGGCTGTCGCCGTCTCCCCCAATGTGGAGGGGGGGCAGCGGCGCGGAGTGGCTGCCCCCCCCGGCCGCACCGTCATGAACCGACGCTGCGCTGGGGGTTGCAGGGTATATCACGCTACCATGCATGCCATACATGTACATGTCGCTGGGAGTAGGCGACCCGGTGCGGTGTGTGGCTACAGGGTGCAACCTGCCCAGCTGCGAGGGGCCTGTGGACTGCTGGCAGGGGATCGGGGACATCGAGCAGCGGCTGTTCGCAAACGGGCTGTTCTGGTTGGAGGCTGAGAGGGGGGACCTGGAGGCGGCGCGCGGCTGCGGGTACGTCATTGAGTGGGTGGGTGCGCCGTGCGCGGGGGACGCGCCGCTGCCGGGCAGCGAGACCTGCCTGTGGGTGGCAACCATGGGTACTTGGAAGGGGTAAGGGTACATGAACGACCCAGGATGGTAGAGAGCGTGCTGAGGGGCGGCGCTAACGGCGTGCTGGCCGCTGCCGGCCGCGCTGGAGAGGCTGTAGTTCGTGAGCAGGCTGTCGGAGGGGTTCAGGGGCTCATTTATGTTGGTGGTGGTGGTGCCATCTGCAGGGGCTCGGTTGGGAGCTGCCGCGTTGCAGGCTGAGGGGGAGGCGGGGGGCTCCGTGCGGGGTTTTCTTGGGCTGCTGCGGGGCAGCTTCGTGGAGCCGTCCGCGGTGCCGGAAAGCTCTCGGATGCAGTTCCACAGCCTGTCTGCTGCTAGTGTGAGCGTGGCCTGCATGTGTGGCTGGTGGTGGGCACTGTACTGTGACCGTCGTGGTACAATACAGTTTTCGTTTCAAAAGGGGTTTGTTTCACCGAGGGGAGATACATGGCTATGATTGCACTGTGGCTTGAGCCACTGTCTTGTTTAATTTAACCTGATGGTTGTGTTGTTCTGGAGAGGTGAATGCTGGATACTAGCTCCTCAGCTGTGCACCTCGTTTTTTGACTCTGGGTCAAGTGTGCCGTGTGCACATGGCAGCTGAACCGAGCAGGCGTTAACAGGATCGAGCGTTCTGTTCGATGCGCTCGCGTACAGGGTCCAAAGGCAAACATACTGCAACTTGCGCTTTTTGTGGCAGCTGCTAGATGATGATGACGTGTGCGTGAAGAGATGCATTGCCGGCTGCTAGCTTGTGATGTGTCGGGTACAGGTACTTTCGCCGCGAAGAAATGAAGCTCCAAAGAGATATGTGCGCATTCTTTCAGCACGCTCGTTGCAGTGTTCCTGGGCACAGCAGGCACATTGTTCCAGTTGTCGCTGTGCACCCGACGTGGCCAGCTGCAAACTTGGCGTCAACCACAGCAATATGGGCCTTGTCAAAGAGAAACAACAACAGCTACTGTATGCACCACTGCAGAATTGTAGTTTGGATGGCTCCGTCCGTGAAGACACGAGCGACAGATGTACACGAAGGCGACGTCTCCACGTCAACAAACGACAAATGCACACACGCAAGTCCTCAGAACTAGCGTCAATTCACCAACCGTACACTATGATAACGTTCAGGAGCGGTGTTATGTACGAGAAGTGCCATGTACTGGGTCTGTACGTCGACTAGGGGACTATGTCCAGTCAAGCGAAGCGCATGGCAATGAACTGCGAGGCAAGCTGGCGTAGCAGACGAAGAGAGACGTACGTTGTGACTCTGGAGCGATTTTTGTGCCTTGCTTTCGCTCTTGTCGACCAAGCGCAGCAAGTACGCAGCTGTCTGTTGCATGTCTGGCTCTATGATCTGGCAGATGATGCCTTCTACCAACGCTAGGTTCTTGGAGTTGACCTCAAGAAGGTGGAAGCACGCTGTGAGGGCCTCTGATGCCCTGTATACATCATGCTGATGACGAAGCAATCGACAAGGCTGGGAAGAACGATGCTGGCCAACAAAACTGGCTCGCAGCAATTTAGTCGCCATCCTAGCTCCGTCTGAACGATGAAGTGCTTCATGAGACACCAATGCAGGGATTGTGCTGTATAGAGAGAGACGCACGCTTTCACACGCTCAAGAGCAGGTGAGGTGGCAACCACTTGAGGCACCAGCGTAGCAACCTGCCCAGCAAAGTGTTCGCAAGCATTCATAGCTGCATTCACAGCGGCTGCACGATGTTTGCTGTCCCCGCTTGTCGTCATTGTAGACGCCTGAACACAGCTATCAGGAGAAGTGACCACGGAGCAAGACATCTAAGCACATATAGCAACATTATGAATGAGGGTATGGCAATCCTGATACGCGCTTATGGACCGATGCGGAGAAGATGCTATGTCATGGTACGAGCAGCTTGCGGTTGCTCGTACGCTCTGAGAACGTGCCGCAGACAAGTCGACAGCGTCAAAGTCGCGCACCAGATGAGTTGACTGCGCGAACAGGGGCAGTGAAGCTGCGCTGTGTGTTCTACACCAGTAAGCGAAGCATAGTTCAGGATCTAACGAGTTGCAGCGTTTTCTGATGATTGTTCAGACGCTGTGGGCAACCAATCGCTGCCTCGGGTCACAAGTGCCACAGCATTTCAAAACATGGACCTTTTGTCGTCTATTCTGTGCGGGCATGGTCTGTATTGTCTGTCTTGTGGGTGACCCTTCGCACGCGTGCGACATGGAACTGTGTGGCGCAGGGGACACACCACAATTTCGAATTCCACGATAATTCTGAATTCCGTGACATTGAAACGCAATTTGAAGCATCTGAAACACACGATGGGTGCTAACACTCACTATCTAACTATACCTCATCCAGGCGAAGCATCGTTCAGCACAGGACCCGCAATGTGGGGGCGTAGTCATGCGTCACTAGCCGAGGGTGTGTTCGGTCGCATCTCGGGATGTGTTACATTCATCCGCGCGCTTGCCCGAGACTCATGTATGCATATGAATCAAGAATGCTCATCATTTCAAGCCTATTTAAGTAGGGATGGAATATAGCAGTGTGCAGGTACGGGTGGAGAAACATCCGCCATCTATCGCGATAGCTATCGTGACGGTCGTGGCCCAAGCGCGGACCCTGGATGGTGCAACGGATGGTTGAAAAAAAGCTCATCGCGGACGCTTGATGGTGTAGGGGGGGATGGGGGGGGAGCTAGTAGGAGGCCACACCATACCAAAGATGTGTAAGTTACAAGCATAACTGCAAGTGGGGGAGGGGCGGGGCGGGCGCGCACCAACGTGGTTGCGGCGTGTGCTCATAGAAAGTGGTGCACGCAGCGCCTGCACCGCTCCAACACACTGAGGTACAATGGTGGTGCGGCAGCGGCTCAGTGTCGGTGCTCCTGATCTCGCGGCTTGAGTCAGTACTTACATTCAAGTGTCATGGCTTGGTGTGCTGTGTGGGTAGAGAGGTTCGCTTCATCCCTGTCGTTGACTCGGTATTGGCATGTCCTGTGTCGTCCGTGTGAGGTTGAACGAAGTACATAGCGCAATCCTGATGACTTGGGACTGTTTCTAAGGTGTGTGCCCTGAGAATTAAACGATACAGGTGATCACTGGTCTGCGAAATAACAGGTCCAGACTGTAGAACTGTGACTGGTCTACTGATACTACGTCTGATCATCACATCATCCCAGACTCCAAAGCCGGCCCCTCCACCATGGATGTACGGCTGCAGCCAACAACACGGCGGAGTTGCTGTGCCACATGAGGCTGGCCTTGCGTGCTTGTCACGACGTGACACCGATGGTGGCGTGGCACAGTAGCTCTGAAAGCACGAACGTCCAGGAGCATTTCTGGCCCTTGCAAGGCAAGGGGGGGGGGGGGGCGTGCAAGGTTCTTTTTTCACGCCCCCCACCCCCCCTGTGTCACATCCGTTAGGTGCGCGGCGGAGCAGAAGCAAAGGCAGGTTGCAGCCGGTGGGGCTCAACGTGGCGCATCCTGCAGCCAGGCTTCGCGGCAGATGACAGAGCAGCCACAGTCATAGACCGGTGGGTGTGTTTTGCTATGCCTCTGTCTCTGGCAGCAGTGGTGTGCTGCAAACACACTGCAACCGCATGTGCGCCGCTTGTGTTTAGGTACAGGGAGCTTTCGCTTGATGCCTTTCGAGCTTACTGATCTGGTAGGCTCTGCTGTGTGTGAAAGGTTCTACCGCGTGTGTTCTGTCGTTCTTCTTGCCCTGTGTTAAGTGGATACACTGTTATGCTCCTGGAGATGCTCCTATTCCTATGCGCTTTGTGTGCTTCCATGCCGCACCACTATCGATGTGATTTTCATGAAACAAGCATAGTGCTGGCAGCAGGTGTATTTTGCGCCGTGATGCATGATGTGGGAGGATTGATTCTTATTATTGTCCTTCTCCTAATTGTCCTTCTTATTGTCAGCTTTCGTGATCTGTGTTCGTTCTCTGGTTTCTATTCATGATCATAGGCGCATGCACTCACGTGCCGCACCACTGAATGTATGCAGCCACCCGGATAGAATGGGGCACAGCTGTCACAACGCAGCATGCATGCGCATACACGTGGCGTGTAAGGGTTACAATGCATGACCGCGTACTGCAGTGGGCACCGTTGCGGCTGGCAGGCAGCCTCCGCAGCAGCAGCAGAGCCCTTCACCACAAGCCACACAAAAATACAATCACATCAAAACAACAGCTCGCCGCCAACCCCCCCCTCCCCCGCCCCCGCGGTGGCAATGCGACACCCTCCTCCAGCAGGGGGCGACGGAGAGGGGGAGGGCCACTCAGGGTGGCAGGCGCAGCGTCTACGCTACGCGGCACTGCGGGCCTGCGCCTGCATGCGTGCGTAGCACTCCCGCAGCGCGCGCAGCACGTCCATCAGAGGTGCCGACGACTCCACCACTTCCGCCCACTCCTCCTGCATATGCATATGGCTGCGTTACGTTCATGCATCACCCAGCGCTCCAAAGTTCCGAAACACTACACCCTGAAATGCGCGCAAGTCCAAAAGGGGCGGCGCAGACACGATTCATGACCGGCAGCTACAGGCAGGCCAGCAGGTGCCGTGTTAGGAGCGCAGGTTGTGTTTTCGTTCTTCGGCTCATGCAGATTAAGCGGGGGGGGGGGGGGGGGAGGGGGGCGCCCCCCGCTTGCGGCACCGCGCTGCAGGAAGGCCCACAAAGCGTCCCTCTCCTCCGCCGGCATTCGGCCGAGCGCGGTGGCGGTGCCGTTGTCCCCGGGCTCGTACATCGCCTGCTCACGGTGCCGCATGCATGCAAGCACGACGGCGAACGCTCGCTCCGCCACCTGCGCAAGCAGCAGCCGCTGCGACTGCGCCGCTGATGCATCCGCGCCATGCGTGCGCTCAGGAGCTTGCAGAGGGGGGGTGGCCAGCAGCGGCGACACATGCATTGCGCGGGTGGCTGAGGGGCCTGCGCGTGCGAGCGGCAGGTATGCCTCATACACCGCAGACAGCAGATCCAGCACCAGCGCAACGTCCATGTACCCCCTCCTGCACGCATGCATGCATGCATGTGGGTTCTTACACTTGCACTGACACACGCACACACACGCATGGGGCATCATGGTCTGAAGGAAGCCTGGGAAACAGCGGCTGCAACGGGGTGGCGCAAATGCGCAGGGGGGGTGCAGAACGGGCAAGGGGGGTGGTGTAATCAAGAGAGATGGAAGCCCCGCACCTGCCGCTCCTGCGGAGCCCCCCTCCGGCGGAGTACCCCGCGGGTGGCCACAGGGACAATGGCTCCGAGTCCGGCCCGCAGCCCCACAGCGCAACACAAACAAAATTCAAGCAGTGCATGACCAGCATCCATGGCACCCTGGGGTCAGCAGGGCCCCCCTCCGCACCCCCCCCAGGAGCGGGGCTCGGCGCCTGAGTCACGAGCGCAAGCGCGGTGGAGGATGGCCGTGTGAAACCCCCTGCCAGCAGCGGCGACATTGCCGCTGGGCCGGTCCGTGTCGGCGTCGAGGACCGCAATGCATGCACGCCATGCGCTGGCGGCAGCGCAAGGGGGGACGCCGTGCGCAGGGGCGCGGCAGCCCCACCTGCGACCCCCCCTGTCAGCGGCGGGGTCGCCCTCAGGTGCCCGCTGCCGCGCAGCTGCCACGTACGCATGCATGTCTGCGAGAAGGTCTCAAGAATGTCCTCCCGCCGCTGACTCAGCACGTCCTGGTACTGCGCGTCGAGCGTGTACGCCACCGGCGCCACCAACGCAAACAGCTCCACCACACACTCCGCCTGCTCCACATCCCTTGGGTGGGCATCTGCATGCATGCATGCAATCAGTTTCGAACTGTGCAGGTTTTACTACATGGTAACCCCATGTGAGCCGTTTAAGTCAGCTATTACGGCATTAAGCGGCCTGGGAGCAGGTGTTCACAATGTTGCCACAGTTCCAGCCTGCTAGAGACTGATCGACGCGAAGCAGTGAAAATGAACCCCGCAGAAAGAACATTTAATGTATCAACATGTGTTGCATCGCGCTGCATGCGCGATAGGTGTTTTGGGTGTGAAATGAAGGCCGGTGCATGGCGATTGTATGGGTGACCATGTTGTAGGTTTATAAAAAGAAACTGGGCTAAAACTTCAACCCAAATTTTTTGTTCATATTTGAACAAAAAAACATAATGCATGGAGCGAATGCATGGGGATCTGCGCACCGTTGACGCAGGAAGCGGCAAGGATATCTGCGCAGCGGCTGCCGAGGCACCCGGACTCGGCGGACACCAGTAGCCGCGCGACCTCCGCGGCGGCCTCTTTGTTGCCGCCGAACTGGATTGCGGCGGTGAGGGTTGCGCGTAGAGCGCTCGCACGCAGGGAGGACAGTGCGGCGTACATGTCCTTCTGCGCGACCCCGCTTGGGGGGGGCTGCCGCAGATGCAGCACGCCGCTGTTGCGCAGGGCGGTGAGGAGCCCTCTGGAGAGGAGGTCGCGCGCGCGGTGCACGCAGTGGGCTGCGCTGCCTGCGGTGACGTACGTCTGCAGCGCATGAGGGCTAGGATTTTGTTTGTTGCATTGAAGGACTTCTTGCGTTGAAGAAATATAGCCTTGAACAAAATTTACCTGAAATTATTCGTTTTTGAATTGAAAGGAGTAATGTCCGGAAATGGTTTTTTATTATTTTGTGGGGGCGGTGAGACATAGACCAATTTATGCTTTTCCGGGGCGGCGTATGTTCGAAACAGGTAATAATTTCGGCCCACGCACAAAAATGGGCACGACTATTGAAGGCTTTTGCGCGCAGGTGAAAAAGAATTTGAGGGGAAGGTGCCGACAGACGTCATGCACACAAGGGAGGGGGGGGGGGGGGGTATGGGGGCACCTGCAGGAGCATGAAGTGGGCCTCGGTGAGTGCCAGAGATTCCCGCAGGAGGTTGGGCGCCGCGTGCAGCCGCTCAGCCGTGCAAGACCCTAAACTGTCCAGAATGGCGCCCAAAACCCCGGTCTCGCCGAGCGCCGACGCGACGTTGCCGGATGAGTCAGCGGCGAGCACAACGTTCAATGCATGCAGCCCAAGCGTGTGTTGCGCAGTCGCGGACAGTGCGAGGGCCGTGCCGTCCGCGCCACCTGTAGCCACTGCTGAGCTGTCCAGGAGATGCCGCATGCCCTTGGCCAGAGCCACGCCCAAACCCTGCGCCTGCAGTGCGGCACACCGCTCGTTGTTTGCATGGTGTAATAATATATAATATTCAGGGCAAGACAATGTGGTGGGTGCTGAGCATGCATGCACCAAACATGTGGAGGGAGGAATCAAAACTGTGGTTTGGTAAAGTCGAACTCCGATGGTATCACAGGCAGTGGGACACAAACGGTTTCAGGCAGGGAATGGTGGTGCAGAAAAGTGTGCGATGCAGGGCCCTCATCACCAGGGAATGGAGGATCTGATGGATACAAACATGGGGGGGGGGCGGGGGGTGCAAGAAAGCAGTGATGACACCATGCAGGCACTTAAGTCTCTGTTACAGAGGGGGGTTGCAGGGGGGCAACAAGGGCGGTGCAAGAAGAAAGCATGACAATGGCGGCAAGTAGCCAGGTGGTGGCCTGGCAGAAGGGGGGTTGCGTAGGGGGGCTGCGTGCCTGGATGGCTTCGGCGTTGGCGCGGCAAAGGTCGTCGCCGAGCACCGCCGCGGCGGAGGGGGGGTGCGAGGGGGTGGGTGTCGCGTTGAGGGGGGACGCCACTAGGGGCGAGAGCGGCACGCGCGCATGCATGGCGGACTCGGCGGCGCCGCTGCGCAGCCGCGATGCGCTGAGGTGACTAAGCAGGCATGCATGCACACCCGAAAGCAAGTCGCTGCGGTCGTCCTGCACCACCACCGCACCGTCACCGTGCGCATGCCTGGACACACGTGTCACACGACATTGAAGCACATCAAGGTCTTGAAACCCATTGCATGCAGCGCAGAGCGCAGCGGCAGTCGCACAATACGTGCTTCTCTGATACTGGCCCAAAAGGCTGCAGAAAATGGGCGAGCGGCCAAAACTTGATATGCAGAGAAAAAAATAACCACCACATATTATTCGTTACGTCATTGATACCGCTGTGACCGCAGGGGGTGCGCACCAGATAGAAGCGCGAGGCCTGCAGTGCGCGTGCGGTGCGCAGCAGGAGGGAGGTCACCTCGCGCGCCACCCGCGGGGGCTGCAGCGCGGCGAGCTGCGCGGCGGCCGAGTGCGACTGCTTGCCGCCCGCCACCGCTGCGGCCGTGGCGGCCACCATAGACGCGAGCTTCTCCAGCAGGCTGTGCACCCCTGTAGCCACCAGTGTTGTACCATAACGTTTTCTGGCGGGGGGGGACTTGACGTAAGGAACTCTGCCATACGAATTTCTTGTGCTACAGATTTCCTCCTGATTCATGTCCAAAACGTAAGCACAGTAGGCAAAATTACAAAAAAATTTACATTTACGTAATCCCGATCACACAATTACGTAATTACGACAATACGAAAGAAGTGCAACACTGCCAGCAACTCAAGCATGCGCTGTCTGGCCACTTGCCCTGTACACTGCCTGGCCAGGTGGCTGCGACGTGCCCCCACAATACCGAATGCATGGCACGCCTACCTCTGCCACGTGCCACTGGCAACAAAGCACCACCATGTGCCGCGGCTGCGCCCCTCGCCACCATGCCGACGCTGCGGTGGCGGTGGCGGTTGTGGGAATGAAACAATGGAGAGATTGCAGCGTAATGATCAAACCGGATTATAAGCAAATGCCACTGTTGTGGAACATGCACAAGGAGTCTCTGCAGCTGGCAATGCCAGAAACATGTCAGCAAGCACACATGCATGCATGGTAGCGCAGCAGCGCACCCTGTAGCAGATGCATGATGGCGGTGGAGGGGGGCCCCAGTGCGAGCCCCACGGCGGCGTCGCGCGCGGGCAGCGCACACAGCGCCTCCACCCTCTGCAGCGCACCCACCACCACCTCCTGCAGCAGCGGTGCCAGCGTGGCCGGCCCCGTGCCGCGCGCGAGCCCTGCTGCCTCCTCGCACAGCCCCCGGTGCCGCACAAACACCAGCTGCATGCATGACACACACTCAGTTGCCATCCACAGCCTCGTCACTAACAACGGCTCCCAACTTGCCGTTACGCATGGACGCACAACGGGTCTCAGCTTCAAGAATCAGCCTGGGACTGCCCAGGATACTCATGCATGCGCAAAAACCGTGGTTCACATGGCCATGCATTGCATGGGGGGGTGAAAACACCTGCGCGACGGCGGACCAAAACTGTGCGAGGAAGGTTCCGGCGCCGAGCAGCAGCTGGCCCTCATTCCATGCCGCCGCCTGCCGCACCGCCGCCGACAGCGCCGCGTCCTTGCCCGCCATGCCCTCCTCCGCCCTCACCTCTGGCCTCTGCTGGTATGCCTGCATGCCATGCATGTTGCTATGTGCGGGGTGAGGAAATTTGGGCATGTGTACAACAGAAACAGCGGCATTTGGTGGAGACATGACGATGAATATGATGTCATGCATGCATGCATGTCGAAAATTGGGTGACGTTGTAACGAGACAGGAACACGGCAGAGGCCGGGGGTGGGTAAGGGGGCGGTAAGGGGGGGGCAAGGGGGGGGCAAGGGGGGGGGGTGGGGGCACCTGTTTGAGGCCCATGAGGCGCGCCTGCACGGCGTCGCCCTCATACAGCCACACCCCGTGCATGCTGTCGTGGTACAGCAGGCCCCCCTCAGCCACGGGGCTGGTGTCCTCCAGCGCAGCCGCCAGTTCCAGCTCCTTGACATCGGCCGCGGCCACCTGCATGCATGCGCACAGCATCAAATTCAGATTCACTTGGCTGACACTGGCTGACAAACTGTCAGTAAATATGCCCTGGCAGTTAAGCGCGCCACCTCAGAGTAAGGAGGATCGGCAAGGAGGCAAACAGGATCGGCAAGGAGGGTTCCCGGCCGCAACAGCGACCAGTCGCCCAGCCCCCCAACAGCCCCCCACAGCCACACACACACACACACACACACACACACACACACACACACACACACACACCTTCTCCTCCCGCCAGGAGCGGCCCAGGTCGACGCCCCCCAGGGCCTCCAGGCTGCCCAGGCACGCCACCAGCGCCCCCCGTAGGCGCCCCTCGCCGGGCACCGCGCCCCGCATCCGCACGCTGTTGTCGTCAGAAGCTTCCAGAAGATTCTGGATGATGGCCAGCGTTCCCTTGGTGGCGTCGGGGTGGTCCGGAGACTTCTGGAAGGCCATGAGCTGCAGCGCGCAGCAGCCGAGGATCCAGGCCTTGCAGTACAGCGCCCTGGAGGCCACCTCCGCCTGCATACCACAGTGGGGCATTGTTGGGGGGGGGGGGGGGGTTCACAAAGTGTGCTGTGACAACAGATGGAGGGGGGCAACTTTACAACTTACAAACCGGACGGTGGATAATTCTTGCTAGTTGCTTTTGGCTGTTTGGGTGCATGCCCTACTCACTACCTTTCCGGTTTGTAACAGGTGGAGACACAAGTTACAAACCGGGCATGTACTGAATATGCACGTGCTGCCATACTCAATCGTGGCGTGGGGGGCAACTGTACATACACACATCCTTGTGAACTAATTTGGGTGGGGGGGCCTAGGGGGGGGGAGATGCGGTGTGAGGGGCAGCCAGACTGGGAGGGAACCGTGACCATGTGTTTTGCAACCCGGAAAGGTAGTTCAAAGGCATGAATCTAAACAGCTAAAGCAAAACTCGCCTAGGGGGGCGGTGGTGGGGGCAAACAGGGGGGGGGGGAGTGGCTGGGGGGTGCGCACGGTGGTGTCGGCATACCACAGGGGGCTGTGCAGGGCGGCAGGGAGGGTGCCGGAGGCCGTGAGGTGGCGCAGCAGCGCGCCGCCGTCTTCGCCTGTGTCGCTGAGCGCGCGCACGGCCTGCCATGCGGCCACGAACGGCGGCGTGCTCTGCTGCGCGAGGTACCGCGACTTGAGGATGTCCTCCAGCGCGCCAATGCATGAGGGCGCGTGCGGCAGCGGGCCGGCCGCGAGATGGTCCACCGACTGCGGCGACCAACACATGCTGAGAAGTACGGCACAGTGGTGTTGCGATGACACAAGTATAATGGGGTTATTCAGGCTGCCTGTGAGTTCTGGAAACCGTTTCGTGGTGTTGCTGTGAGTCCACCCCGCAGGGTTCTGCATTTGTAAGTCTGGCTGCCTTATGTGGTGGCTGGCCGGCAGCGTGAGCGTGTTTATGTGAGGAGGCATGCATTAGGGGTTAGGGGTTATATGAGGTGAAGGGTGGGGGTGTGTGCGGCATGCTGTGGCAAGCCACGCACCAATGCCGCACACAGCATCTAGAAAACATGACCTTTTGGTTTTTTTTTCGTTACATTTTGGGTAAAACTGTTAAAAAAACACAGCAGGCAGTGGCTGAGGGGCGCACCCCCTGCACGTAGTAGCCCAGCAGCAGCTGCGCCATGTTGGGGAATGGCATGCCCGCACAGTCCAGCAGCACCTGCACCCACGACCCTCTGTTGCCCCCTGTCGCCACTCCAGCCACACACTCTAGCCGCACACTGCAGTGCCGCTCGCAGCATTTCTACGCCAACTGAGAGTAGCGCGAAGAATCATGCATGCATGCAGACGGTGAATGTGCTTGGCTGCAGAGCGGGACATTGTGGCTGAAGCAAAAGCACAGCAAAGAAACTAAAAGCAGAGGGGGGTTGGGGGGTTGTGGGGGCGGGGGGGGCACCTGCAGCACGAGGCCGCGTAGTGTGAGGCCGCCGCCGTCATCGTCGCCGACCCCCTCCGGCACCGAGCACCCCTTGCCGCCGCGCGGCGCGGCGCCGTCGGTGCGAGCGAGGGGGTCGGCCTCCTCCATGTACTCCAACACATCGGGCACCGCCGGCACGATGGCGCGGCTGCCGAGGCACCTGTAGGCACCACCCACATCACTTGTGATCGACAGTATACATATGTGTGGGAATGCAGGCGGGAATTAGGTTGGGTGTTGCCCATGGACTGAGTGTCTGGTGTGCAACAGTTACAGGGGGGGAAGGGGGGGGAAACGGGGGGGGGGGGGGGGCAGGGGGGCACCTGGATAAGCCAAGCACCCGCGCGCCGGCATGGTCACCCATCTGAGTCAACATCTGCGTCACACTGGGGTCTCTGGCGGCGAGCGTGCCGGTGACGCGGATGGCAGCCGCCTGTAGCCACGGGGAGAAGTCGTAGCGTGCGAACTGCATCAGCTGCAGCGCCACCACCGGGTTGCGCAGCAGCAGCACATGCATGGGGTCCACCAGCGCGCCCCTTCGCTTCTGCAGCGCTACCCACTGCAGCGCATGCATGGGGCGTCAGATGCATGGGAACGCAGCACTCTGATGCCGTTTGGTGGCGATCTCAAAATCACGCGGGAGTGGTGCGACTCCAGCATGCATGGCCGTGTGAAGACGGTCACACGACTCGCATCCCACGTGTGCGCGCAAATATCTGCGGCGAGTGTGGTAAATGCATTACACTCTGGCCACGCACGTGCACACAAGGCATTGTCTCAGCACACATGCTAACAGCAAGCACGCCATCCACAATCTACTTAATGGCGGGGGTGGCAGGAGGGGGGGTGTTCGGCACCTGCACGTCCAGCTCAAAAACCGCTAGAATGAGGTCAAACAGCGCTGCCACTGCCGCCTCCGCATGCAGCCCATGCATCTCATGTGCGCGCAAACGCGCCAGGTGGTCAACGGCAGGAGTCTCCAGCGACGCAGATGCATTCAGCACATGCGTGAACAGCTCGCGCAGCAGCGTGGAGTTGAGGGCCAGAAGGTGAGAGAGGGCAGTGGAGGCCGCATGCGGCGCAGCGCTGTCGCGAAATATGTGGCTACAGGGGTCTCCGGCAGATATTGTGTATGCTTGCACGAGCAGCGTGAGATGGTACAGGCAGGCGGTGGCCAGCGCAAGCATGTCTGAGGCTGTGGCGTAGGGGCGCTTGGCGATGGGGATGAGCAGGTGAGTGATGATGAACTCCTGCAATGCATGACCGCAGGTGAGTGCTGTGGGGGCTGCGCGCTGTGTGTGGTGTTCCGGCGGCATGCATAAGGTGCATGCGTGTGGCACATTGGCGCTGCAGGGAGGTGTTCAGCCCCCCTACAGCTGAGAATTGGGGGTGGGGTCGGGTCCACCACCCTGCTTTAGATTGAGCCCTGGCTCACGTCATGCATTGTGCTTGGCTCAACTTTGTTACTAGGGGGGAGAGGGGGGGGGCGGGCACCGTGTGGGGCAGGAGTGAGTCCAGTTCTGACGCGACCATATCGGCGCCGCCCGTAGCCACAATGCGGTTGAAGAGCTGCACGTACGCCGTCAGCTCCTCCATGGTGCTGCATGCCGCCTCCACTGTGGCCCTCCCCAGCTGCGCGGCGAGGTTGGCCACTGCGCGCGCACGGTCCGCCAGAGGAGAGTTTGTGAGGCGTGTCAGAAGGTTCCTGGCGTCGGAAGGTTCTAGAAGATGCGCTCCGATGGTGGAGAAAGCGGCGGCTTTTAGGTTGGCGGGCACCGGCAGCGTCGCAACCTGCAGCACATAATGCATGCCCTCAATGCATGCACGGCACATGCTCGGATGTAAACGGTGCATGGAACCTTGCAAACAAGTTGCATGCATGTGAACATGTTTACAGAAAGTGCATGCAAGAGGTCAGGAGGGCGGGGGGCGCGCCCCGCTCCTAACCGCAAGCTCCCACCGAGGCAGAGCGCACGGAGATGATGAGCTCCTCGTAGGTGGGTGGCACTTCCCTGAGGGACCCCCCCAGGCCGGAGCGGCAGTCGGCGTAAGCTCCGCTGAGACCCTCCCGGACACTTTTGAGCTGCGCCTCCCCCGCCTGCCGGTTGCGGTCCAGAACCACACGCATGAGCTGCAGGAACGATGTGGCTACCAGCACGCTCTCCTCCAAATCCTCCACCTCGTCCTGCACCAGTCCAACCATGCTCAGCATGCATTTGAAGAGTGTGAAGTTACTCAGACGCATGGCCTCGCATGCATGCGCGAGGCTGGCAGCGTGGCTTAGGGGTGAACAGCGGACAGGATGCATCAGGGGAGGTCGTAATGTACTCTGATCGTGGCTTCAGGTGCTACAGATCGCGGCGCCTCCAGACACGCAGACCCACCTGATGCATGAAAACGAGTTCTCGCTACATCCATGGATATCCACCCCTTTCGCGCTGTGGTGTGCTGGCGGTCTGCATTTGAGGGCTCACTAGCTAGCTAGCAGATGTCCTATCAGCCCTGTTTATATAGCAGGGTGGAGCGAGAACAGCGCATGCATTGCGCCTGAGAAACAGTGACCACCAGTGTCGCTTTGTTAGATAGAGCAATCCCGAATAGTTGGTACTATTTCTCAGGTGTGTCACCTGACAAATTAAGCGACAATGGTGATCACTGCTGAGCACCGACGTGCGGCCCAAGTCCTTTGATTCCGGCCAGGCACGCACATCACTGCAATCCTATCATCCAGTGACGTTACGATTGTAGGCCACTATATCAGTGACATCATCGCTCCAAGCGGTAGAATACGATCATAACCGATCGGTGCGTTTGGTATTACCACAGAACCTAACCAGCGAGCCTGCAGGCCGATGCAGCAGAGGAGACAGTGCTCGTACCTGTGTGGCTACAGGGAGCTCGGTGGAGGAATCATCCGGAAAGTTTCTGAACAGCGCATGCACGAGCGCGAGTCTGCGGAAGGCGGCATGCCAGGAGAGTTGCTTGTAGCCATCGTACGCGCGGTTGTCCCGCAGCTGCAGCGCCACCTGCTGTGCACTCCATGTGTCGCTCGCGTACGCACGCATGAGCTCCAGGTATGCGCAGCGCTCCCGCACAGTCTGCAGCGCGGCGCCTGTGCCCGTCAGCGCCTCGTCCTCATCCGCCGCACACGCGAGCTCTGGTGTCCTGCGCACATGCATGCATGTTTCACCAGGGTTTACAAGAGGGTACCAGGCCCTCCAGGTTGGAAGAGGGTACCGGGCTCGCCACCATCACCCGGCCGGGTGATGGTGTGGCTACAGGTGCACAGGCGCGGCTGAGTTCGGCACCCATACATCAAAGCCAACACATTTTGGGCCAAGGGAATCTAAGAGCGAGCAGGTCGCTCGTGGCATCTCCAGAAGGCGTAAGTGAGATTCTGTGTTTGGGATGGCATGGCACGGTACTGGCGTCGGCTATGTTCGTGATGTGGATGTGTGTTTCAATACCTGCAGCTGCTCATGATTAGGGCTAGATTCAATGAGCAGAAGATAAGGCTTTGGAAGGAGCCTGCTTGCATCGAACAGTACACATTCTAGGTCCTTCTGGAGGCTGTGCTGTTACGATTCTGGGAGAATCTACTGTATCAGTGACATCATCGCTCCTAGCGGTAGAATTCGACCATCGTTCCTGGGTCGGGCGCTCTTGGTATTAGCACAGAACCTAACATGTACGGGTCGCTTGCAGTCTGCCAAGGAGCGAGAAAGAGGGTTCACTATGCCGCGGAATGAGGTATTGCCGAACTTGAGCATGCATCGACGTTGCACGAGGGTGGCTAAGGGGGCAACGCACACCTGCCCGCGAACCTCACAAGGCCAACGAAAGCCTCCATGGCTTCAGGGGGCATCCCCGGCGAAAACGATTCGGCGCCTGCAGCCACAGCGGCGCCGCCGCCGTGTGCATGCAGCAGCGCGGCCAGGCAGCGCAGCAGCGACGCAGGGCCATCCCTCCTCGACTCGCTGCCGCCCCCCATGCTGCCGGGGAACCCCAACGCAGACCCCCCGTAGCCACCACCGGTGGATTCCAGGGCCTTTGCGACCCATGCATTGGCGGCGATGACGGCGTCCGAGGGGGCGGTGGGGGAGTCGGTGACGAAGATGTCGACGTACCGCAGCACGATCTGCAGGAAGGTTCCGGACACGGCCTGGCGCACCTCTGGCCACAGATCCTTGAAAGCTGCCATTGCGGGGTACTGCCTCTGCATGCATGCGAAGAAATCAAAGTCAATCGTATTGGGGTCACACAATATGTGGGGACGTACAGTATGCCTCGGCTTGCCAAGGCATAGGATATAAGCACATGCATGTGACTAACACACATGTGCACACAACAGGCCATTTGTTTGCTTTGCTGTTGCATAGGTGTGTCGTATACTCAGTGGTGGGCGTTCATGCATGCTCTTCACGACGATAGCGTTGTTGGCTGGTTTCAGATACTATATGGTGGTGCAGCCTTCGAGGTTGTGAGCCGCGCCCCTGGCGATGTACACACATACACATGTCCTCACAACACGGCATATGGTGTGGTGCAACATGGCCGCAGCACAGCGCAGCACAGAGCAAGCATGCATGCATGCGCACCAGCGAGTTGAGGGCCCCAACGTCCACAGCGGACCCGACCATGCCGGTCGACGCTTTGGCATTCTCAAATGAGTCCAGCCGCTCATGCAGCGCCGACCCTGCGACACCAAACACAAACCGTACAATCGCACCCACGCCACTCTCATTATCTCGTAGCCCAGCCACGGCTGCGGCGACCTCCCTAGAAGCAGTGAGGTCGGCAAACGCGGCGTGCTCAGCCCCACGGCGGCCGGCCTCAGCCGCCCAAGGGGGGTTCATGAGCATGGCAAACGCAGTGAGGGCATAAAGCACAGGATGAAGGGTGTGGCTGAGGGGGCTGCTGGAGGTGGTGGGGTTGGTGATGGCGGCGTCCGCCTGCGCAAGCACAGAGAGCAGCGCCACTGCGTCGGAGGGCTTGGCGCGCGCGGCAGGATATGCAGCGACGATCAGGAAGAGAGCCTGCGCCGCCTGCGCACGCTCTGCGAGGGCGAGGGTGCTGATGGGGAAGACCCCGCCGTGGGCGTCCTCCACCGACTGCAGCATCGCCGATGGCGTGCACAAAGTGGTGTCCTGCATGCATGCCGCCGCGCCTGTTAGCTGTGATAGGGGGGCTGCTGCGACTGGATGTGGTGAGTGGCACAGGAGAAGGGGTGGGTTGCCGCAGCTGCCCTTTGAAGTATGAGGCTGAGTATGGCTACAAGGGGCCTCAGTGGAGCCTTGCAGGGCGCCACAACACGTGGCAGAAATCACGGACGCAGGTGATTTGTTGCTGCATTGCACCGGCGCAGAGACATTGTTCAAATGAGGGCAGGCAGCCTTGGAGCTGGCCCACGAGGCCTGGAACCGCCAGGACTGTAGCACTAGTGGCTGGTAGTACGCAATACCAGGCCATAAACATACAATGTTATAGCTTCGGCGAGGTACATACCTGGGCAATCACGCAGAGGCGGGCCAGAGGGGAGCGGCCTGCATCCGAAGCTACCTTGTCACTGGCCAGGTGGTTCAACAGCTGCTCCACAATGTCGAGGCTGCCCGGATCGCTTGCAGGAAGATAGTCGAGCTTTATATGCAGCATTCTGTTGAGCGCCTGTAGAATATTGCAGCGCTCTTCCAGATATATGTGGGCTGCATGCTCTGCGGTCACTGGGCGCCCTTCCTCGTGCGCAAGCATCAGTAAATTCATGCACACTTCCTCATTCAGGTTCAAAGCGTCGCTGAAATTGCGAATGCTGGACTTGTCACTCTCGTTCAAATCCTTTGCTGCGAAAGGCCCAGCGCCTGCCTCCAGCTGAGCTCTGGTCTCTTGAGCCTTCCCCTGCGGGCAGATCGTGCAGTATATCCTCGTTACACGCATCAAGTTGTGCATCTTGGCGATGCCAGTTGCGAACTAGGAGCACTGTCATGAAGCTCACTGCCATATAGGGCTGACTGTACGCAATGAAGGCCTGCTGAAGGCGAAACAGAGCCAGAAAGCACCTTGAAGTCAAGCAATTTCTCCAGATGAGGAAGGCAGTCCTGAATGGCTTCTTTCTGCTGCAGAACGGACCCATCTTCGAACGCCTGAAGCAGCTGTGTGAACTGCCTGCTTCGAAACATGGTACTCCAGCCACGCCACCGCACCTACTACACGGCCAGCACTACAATATTTACAGAAAACACGTATGCGATTGCTGCGAGCTTCCTGCCATGAACATGAGTGCAAGACAAAGCGTTATGCACCAGATTGACACTGCCAACACGCACAGGTGGAATCATTGGGCGATCTGAACACGATAGACTGCACATTAGCTGAACAAGTTGAAAGTCAGCAACCTGGACGGATTCAGGGTCTAGCAGAGCTGTGACCAATCTCGATGCATGCTGTTGAAACAAGAAGAATTCTTGCGGATTCGAATTGACACATCTTGCCATTCGTCCACAACACGCGTGTGTGAAAGCTCTTGCCAGCCTTGCAACTCTATATAGCCGTCTCTTGCAGGTCAGTGTATTTTGTGAACGTGTGGTGATCGTGCAGTTCGTCGACAAGTGTCAGCAGCAGACCTGTGACCGCCACAGCAGCGTGCACGAGGCAGCATGGCCGCCTGCGCGGCAGTATGGCGGTTACGCGATTTTCGAAACAGTTTGCCATGTTCTGGGCGACTTTGTGTGACTCAGAGGCCGATGCACACCGGGCTGCCGGTTGGGGCCGGTGCCCTGAAAACAAGCGCTACATCCGTTAACGCGGACGGAGCAGCAGTAAAAAGTAACTTGAAAGCAGCGGCGGAGGCTCGCATGGAAGAGATCGTGGCCAGGGTGCGTCTCTTAAGTGCCAGATTTGGGTCCTTTTGCAAACAAGGCTCGCGAAGGAGTGCATCATGTGCATGGTGTGCGAGCAAGTGCGATGCATAACATCGTAGATAGTTCATTTGATGTTTGCTATTGACTGCAAACTGTTAGCGTGGCTGTGATCACACAGCGGGGACATGTTACTCGTCACAGGTCGTTGAGCGCTGCAGATCGACCAGTCGTCCCCGGATGCGTCCGAAAACAATGAAGACGCAACAGCGAGTCTTAGGGAGTCAATTCAGGCTACCTTGCAGCAGCTGACCGCAGGTTTGGTGGAGAGGGAGACGGAAGCCAGGCTGATGCTGCTAGCGGCGATGTCTGGCGAGCACGTGCTCTTCCTCGGACCGCCCGGCACTGCAAAATCAGAGCTGTCTCGAAGATTACATAACTGCGTTTCGGGCACCGTGTACTTCGAGAGGCTGCTCACGCGGTTCTCGGTGCCGGAGGAGCTGTTCGGGCCACTGTCCATGCGCGCTCTGGAGAAGGATCTGTACCTCCGCGACACAGACGGCTACCTACCCACGGTGCGGTGCTGCAGGCATTTGAAGCATGCGTTTTCCCCGCTGCAAACCGTGCAGAAGCGGGGCTACTTGATATGTACACGGCACGCCCCGGTGTTGTTGCGAAGCGATACACACATCCCATGTGTGATCCAAGGAACAAGACGTTTTGGGATGTACGTTACCGTACTGTCACGCTGGGCATGCGCATGTTGCGGTTCCAGTGGTCACCTGCGCAGGCCGGCGTGGCGCCTGACGTCTTCTGACAGGGGGCGTGGCGGTGGTGGTGCAGGCGGAGGTGGCGTTCATAGACGAGGTGTTCAAGGCCAACAGCGCCATCCTCAACACGCTGCTGACGATCCTCAACGAGAGGCTCTTCGACAACGGCAAGCAGAGGCTGCCTGTGCCGCTGCTGTGCCTGGTGGCCGCCTCCAACGAGCTGCCCGAGTCCGAGGAGCTCGACGCGCTGTACGACCGCTTTCTGCTGCGCACCAGCGTCAAGCAGGTTCGCACCTGTGGCCACCCCAACCCCTCTGTCGGCCGGTTGCAAGCGGCCGCGCAGCTGCAAGCGCGCTTGCAGCTGCGCGCCTAGCGTGTGCCTTCTCATGCGATCTCTCGCATAATCATGCATTTGGACTCTGCCCCCCTTTGACGTTACTCGTTGTCATTCTGTGTATGCATGCAGCATGCGCGGTGCGGTGTGGTGGCGGCCATGGGAGGGGGATGATGAGTATTGTACAGTCAACCATCTTTCGGGGATGATTCTATATGATTCCAACAACTTCAACGCCACTGACTCCTCCCCGCCCCCGCCCGCCCGCAGCGTACGTTGATGGCCTCTTGGGGGCCTTCAATGCATGTGGTGTACGGAGTGTCGCAACTCAGTCGCAGCGTATGACCTGTATGCATGCAGGTGTCGTCAAGCGCGCTCGCGACGTTACTGACGTCGCTGGGCCCCAGCGCCCCCGCCGCTGCACCTGTGGACACTTCAGCGGCGCCGCTCACAGTGGAGGTGGCTCGCAGCGTGCGCGACAAGGCGGTCGCCGCAGTGGACGTCCCTCAGTCCATCGTTGACATGCTGGTAGACCTCCGCACCTACATGCAGGCGCGCCCTCCCCCCCGCCATGCTTGCCCTCCATGCATACATCATCCTTCTGGTCTGAACTCAAGACCTGCTCTTCTGTTGTTATGTGGTTTGTGTCTGGTTGAATGGATCACTGTTCGCGTGTCTGATGCATTGCGATGTAACATGTAGCGCATGCATGCAGGAGCAGCTGGAGCCGCCCGCCTATGTGAGCGACCGCCGCCTAGTGAAGGCCGTGGGCGTGATGCAGGTGTGCCTCCCGATGCATGCATGTGTGGCATGCATACTACTACAACATGCATGGATGATGGAGGGAGAGTGTGCAGGTGGCGGCGTACACAGACGGCCGCAACACGGTGCACCCTGTAGACACACTGCTGCTGCGGCACATGATGTGGTCGCGGCCGGAGGATGAGGAGCGCGTGCACGACTTTGTTGTGCAACGCATGGCCTCCGCCGCCGCAGACGACAAGTCCGTGGACTACGTGCTCTCCTCCCTGTTCGGCCGCACATGCCATGCATTGCAGGTGCGATGCCGATCACAGATACACCTGCTGCAGCAGGATGCTGCTGCGTGCAGGGCCAGTCCATTCATGATACACATGCATACATGTGTGTGTGTGTGTTCCGAGCAAGTGTGTCCACAGGTACTGCTTCTTTGCATGCGTGCGTGTGTGTGTGTGAAGAAGTAGAAACCATAAGGTGACGACAGGTCTCGAACTAGCGACCACTAGGCCCGCAGGCACAAATCCTAAGTACGTGTGTGTGTGTGTGTGTGTGTGTGTGTGTGTGTGTGTGTGTGTGTGTGTGTGTGTGTGTGTGTGTGTGTGTGT
>JAUMHD010025221.1:35730-47599 GCA_032359135.1 Ulvella scutata | reverse complement strand
CACACACACACACACACACACACACACACACACACACACACACACACACACACACACACACACACACACACACCAAGGAGGCAGATATTGGGCCTGAAACCAAAGAGCCAGCACATTTTATGCCCAGAATTATAGCCGCTCTCTGATATTGGTCTCGTTCACAAGGAGTGTGATACATGCGGAGTGAGCGACACGCATTCAAAACCCATATACACGCAGAACCACGATAAACTCATGAGCAAGTGACAAATTCAGAGCTCCATGGCAGCAAGCCATGCGGTATGAGGAGTGTGAGGGGTGGGGGGGGGCACCAGGGTCGACTGCGGCAGACACCATCAGCTGGCGGTTGACGGTCGCCATGGCCATAGCCTGCGACGTCACCACTGGAAGCTTGCCGCCTCCGGCAATGCGGCCGCTGCTAGCCACACTGCGCATGGTGCCGCCGCTTGTGGCCTTGCCGGCGGCGGCCTGGCGGCGGAGGCTGCCGGAGGCCCCCTGAGTGCTGCTTGTGTTCACTAGGCGGGTGGTCACACTGTGCGTTCCTCCGGATGCTGATGTTCCCGGAGCATTGCCGCTGCTAGCCACGCTCATGAATTGTACCTCCGGGACATCTGCAGTGCACTCTCAGACATTCTGTATGAGACTCTGACATCTGAAAAATGCTGCACGCATGCATGCTGACAGTGCACTGCGGGCCTCCACACGGGCGTGTGTGAGGAGTCACATGTACTGACGGTGGAATTGTCTCTGTGTTTCAAGCACGTTGTGTCTGGGTATCTGTGATCTTGCCCAATATGTTCGTTTTCGGCTTACAAAGCCACATTCAATGTCTAAAGTATCTACAGATCGCTGTACAGCGAACCTTTAGTTCACAACCTGGACAAACACACGCCATGCAGAAGCACTCCATCTTGCTTTGAAACTTGTACAGACAGCGTAACCATCGAGCTGAGTGGGAAGGTGCTGGGTAGGTGCAACAAATGTCAACCAGAGGGCGTGCCTGAGGATTGGTACATGCTGCCCACGAACGGCACGTTGCGCGCCCAGCGCTTGAGCATGGAGCCTGTGTGCTGTGCGCCACTGCTGTCCACGCGCTGTGAGGAATGCATATCCAAACCAGACACCTGCACTCAGCGGCCACCTCGAGTAGCCAAAGAAAAGGTGTAAAGTTACAGGCATAACTCAACAGAATGACAAGTAGCCAAAGAAAATCAACTTCACTCCGTGGAGCGTGTGATGGCATGACCAACAGCAAGTTGAGGTTACCTGGATGGCTGCACCATCAGCCCGGAGTGAGACACCATTCAGAGCGTCCTGTGAGGTGTCAAGCTGCCCCGAGCGGCGAAAAGCGGTGCCCAGCTGCACGGAAAGCTCGCGCTGGATAGGAGCCGACATGCTGCTGACAGTCGGTAGCGGCACCGAGAGTTCCGTCGCTACAGGGGCTAAGCCCAGCGGCGCGCCCGCGAGCGCTGACGGCAGCTGGGGGGGAGACGTGACGACATGCGTGTTGCAGTTCCCGGAGTCTCGAAACCCTCGCGCGTCGACCACGGGCATGGTGTCTGGATGTATGAGCGCGTCTGATAGTGCGGCAGACGCTGAGGGTTGTCGCGGCAACGGGAATGAGCCGGTGGCATGCATGTACGCGGCGGCGTCGGCAGGGGGCAGGGAGCCCTCAGAGAAGGAGCCAGGGGGCACGGCTGCGTGCGCGAGCAGGTGGTGCCGGCCTGTGGGGGCATCGGCTGCAGGTGCTGATGCGGGGGAGACCGGGGAGCAGACTCCCAGGTTCTTGCTTGTTGTGCTGGACAGGGACGCAGAGAGCGTGAGAGCCATCCTGCAGAGGGGATTGCCTGATTGACGTAATGTTTGATGGCACGTATGATGGCATGATTGATGACATGCTTGATGGTATGAATGGTCTCGTTATTGATCGCATGATTGATTTCGTTATTGATGGCATTATTGCAGATTACAACACACCCACTCAGAACGTGGCACATGATATTGACTCGAGTTTACCAGACAGTCGTCTTGTATTGTTCGTCCAGTATCACAGGCGGAAAAGAGTGCAACATTCACGTGAGCAAGATCACAGACAGTTGCCGCTAGAGTTAATTGGATGAGTTTTGGTTGTGTTTCTGCTGGATATTTCAGTTGTCTGCCCTTGTATTAACGCTTGCATTGTCGCGTAGTACAGGACAGGTACTGCTGCAAGAGGCGGCCTTTTGAAGGATAATCAGAGGGTAGTTATTGTTCGAGTTACGGGAGCACCAAGGGCTCACCTGTGATGGCCATCCTCTGCGCGACCATGCGAGGCCGTGTCATGTAAATACCCTGGAGCGGCATGCACCCTAGGAGACCCCTCAACCACTCTGGGTACTGCTGCAGCGAGTGCGGAAATATCGGTGCCACCCTGGTAGCCACTGTGGACACCCGCACTGCCAGCACTGCCGCCGCGGAAGTGGCCGCCGAAGTGCCCCCCAGTAGCGTGTGGTGACCCTGCCCCCGACATGGGGCCTCCAGGGCTTCGCAAAGGGTCCACGGGTGAAGGTAATGCATTCGAATTCGACAGCACCCCGCTTCTGGCCGCATCGAGCTCAGACTTGAGAATATATTCCAGGTCGGCATGCCGCGGCTCCACCTGTGCAGTGCCGTGGCTCCCACGTGCATGCATGGAGCGCATGTGTGCGCCGTGGTCCTCGAAGCTTGAGCGCTCACTCATGTTGTAGTGAGAGGAGACGGAGAGCACCGACGTTGGGCGCACTGGGGAGCCGAGAGAACGACCTGCCGATGCATGGTGGCCATACATTAGGTTTCCAGAGTTTCCGGGGATGTCGATGGCAGAGGCGCCGGTTGGGTGGGATGGCCTCGGAGAACGGACCTCCTGCACATGCATTAGCAGCGATCTATCAAAATGATGTAGCCGAATGATGTAGCAACAAAATGAATGAAACTCGAGGCACATCACGTACTAGATGCAAGGGTTTGAACCAAAAAACAGCGGCCATAACAACCATACAGTGTCCTGACACAACATGTGGTAATGAAAGCATAACTAAAAAGTGTACGGAAACTTTACCACAGATGCTCCTGTGGCTGGTGTGGAAAAGGCCACAGCTGAAGTGGGGCCCCAAACGTTTGCAACAGTAATACTGAACACGTTGGCAAAGACCACGCATGGAGCATACGCGCAGCACCTCTACGAGTACAGCAATTGAGTCTCTGTCCTGGGTGTACTTTCGGAGAGTGCCAATCAGAGGCGAATCGATCGAAGCGCCATCATCTGCTGAGGCTGTTGCTGTGGTGCTGCTGTGCACCCCCTCAAGCCCCAGCACCTGCTGCAGCGTGGGCCAGAGAGTGCCGCGGGTGCCGCCAGCTGGTGCTGTGCACATGACCGCCATCAGCTGAGACAGCTGTTGCGCGGACGCCTGGACATATACCTCCATGACAGCCTTTGTGAATGCTCCTGCATAGGGCTTGCGGTTGGGGACGGTCGTGAAGAGCATCGTAGTATGAGTCCTGGAGAGATTCCATTGGGAATGAGACATAGAGAGCGGCGGGGGATCGCAACTGGTTGCACGTGCCTGTGCGGTTCTTATGAGCCAGGGCAGCACAACGGATGAGGCTGTGCGCAGCTGGATACCATAATTTTCCATACTTTTGGTGTCTCCTGTTGATTGGCGTTTCAAACAACCAGTGTTGATGCACAGGCACCCGCTGCGTATGTTATATGCTATATATGTCGAGTCATATTCTATATGGCTCGACAGCAACAACATGTCTTAAGCAAGACGAATAGGAGAAGAGCTCTGAAAGCAGGAAGCCACCAGACTGCGGCGACCCGTTAGTGGTGCTGGTGCACAGAGTCTCCAGACAGTGCCAGTGCTAGCGCAGTTCATCTGCTACACCCCGATACCTATACAATTTTAGGGCGAGCAGCACCACACACAAGCAGCAACTTCCCACAAGGTTAATAGCACCACCAGATTGATACGAATGGCACAGCTGCGCAAGCTCGAAGGCCCTGACAGGATACTGACAGGTCACTTGTGCAGCATTCAACGTTCTACACTTTACAAACAGAAAAGGCAAAGAATAGGAGAATACTGACAAGATGCCAAGTCTACATATCACACCAATGCTGAGGTGCTTTAACCTTGGACGAAATCAGTGCTTGTTGGTTGCACAACGACAGAGAAAGCAAGAGAAAGGACGAGATCCAGGACGACAAGATCCAGGATCACGGACGAGATCCAGGAATGACAGCGAAATAAAGAGAAAGGGCGAGATCCAGGAAAGGACGAGATCCAGACAACTAATCAGGCAAGCACAGGGGCAGCAGGGGTTCGTACGCTGCCCCAAAGAAGCTGCAGCAGTAGAAAGGAGTCCTGACATGAGGGCATTCACCGCCTGGACTCGCAGAGGTGCAAGTCTTGCAGCCGGCTGCCCTCCTGTGGCCCATGCAACTGATCGAGCTGTCATTGCGCCATGCAGGCCAGCCATGATAGATGGCGAAGCTCTCTCTACCACCGATGCAGCAGGGGAATCCTGAAGCGATGTATTCTATGGAGGCTGTTGTGATGTGGCTGATTGTGTGTCGAGGCCTTTGGCCCATCTGGGAATACTTGCCCCATTGCAGAAAGATGCAGAACAGTAGTATGATCAGGTGACAGCTCAAAGATGCATCAGCAGTCAGCTTTGGGTGAGCAGGGAACCAACATCAGGGCATTTAAAGTTTTGCCTGTGGAAGCCTATCAGAAAAGTTTGTGCACTGAGATTTGGTATCCTTCTTGCTATTTTCGTCACAACTACGGACTGATGTAGCTAGAAATGTGCAGAGTATTTACAACCGTCGTTTGCAAGCATTATGTTGGGTACACTTTGTGAGGCAGCCAGGATGGAATGCAAGGCGCAAAGAACAGATGCAGCAGCAGTTGCACCTGCAGATCGCTCGGAACTAGCATCATTGCATGCATCAGTTTTTCATCGACTGTTGCTGGGCATAACAACAGTGCTACTGTGACGAGGGATGATGCTGGTACACTTTCATCTGGGAGCTGCATGCACTGCACTGCCTCCTGCATAGCCTGCAGGAGCAGATTAGGGGGTACGGGTGCAGATTTCTTCACATTCTGATGGGCTCTGATGGCAGCTCCGACGATCACTTGGGACGTAGCAGCTGGCAAGGTTTCATGCAACGAGCCAGATGTTTCCTGCAGCATGCTGAATTATAATCCACGTAATGTCTGGGAGAGGGCCACAAACATCCCAGCACATACAATTTCTAGAGCTCGAACTCGATGCAGGCATTATACTGCAAAAATGTTGTAGATAATGGAGCTCGTGATGAACACCAATCTGTGCCAAGTGCAAGCTGGTACGGCTACACTTGAGGCCTTCCGCAGCACATAAGAATGTAACTTGAAATAATGAAGAGGTGATGTTTGCGTTGCAAGTACAGGAGCCCCTGTTTCAGTGCTTCTGGTGCTTATGATGTTGACACACTGTCCTAAAGCACAGCTCTTCGATACACGAGCCGCACCTGAATAATCGCATCTATACATGACTGCAGTTGGCTGCTCTCCCATGTACCGGGCGAATGAGTGTCGGCTTTGTCATCCAGTTGTGTGCACTCGAGCACATCGAGGAGGAAAGAGATCTCTGCAAGTATAGGCATCGTGCCTGCTGCACGCCTTGCACACACTCCAAAAACGGCCTATTCACTCCTATACACGTGATAAATTGATCCATGGGACTCCTGGAGTCAGGTCTGATGTTTGCGGCCTGGAAGCCCAGTTTGTAATCTGCCTGCCGTTGGCGCGAGATGGCATAAAATGGTGCGCAGGCAGCATAGCCTCTGCACGAACCAGAAGAAATACTCAGAGGCTACCAGAGCTCCACACCGTATCACATATACGCACGATGCTTTTGATGCTGCAGAAACTCAACGCCAAGAGGCCCACCAGGCTCGTACGACACTGGCGTTGCACAGGTTTTGAAAACGAGATGGATCGAGACCGTTGACACTGGTTCGCTGGTTTGAGTGGAATGTTTGCATCCTTCTGGTGTTGCATCACATCCATGCGTGCATACAGGCAAGCATGCGTATATCTCCTCGATTGACAGCAAACGTGGACTGTTTATGTCTTGCCTCCTACCTTTCGCCATCATGAAGAAAGTATATCGCGTCTGTTTACTGTTTCACGAAGCGCACAACGTTCCAGTCTTTGCAAACCTGTGCATGCGATATGGTCCGCAGAAGCAACCCATTGATGATAGTACAGGTGTTCTTTGATAAGAAGTAATACATGTATTCTGGCTGTCGTGTTATTTACATGTTGTGTCTTGTGTGCACATGTCCCTCACAAAAGTAGAGGATTGTGATCATCATTGGAGAGCCCCAGAGATGTGCTGTGATTGGACGTTGGATCTATGTACTGGACGTCATGTGTAAACATCCCAGCAGGACATTGTCAGTGGGGTGTCAGCACAGGCTAAATGATCAAGCAACAGATTATGGTGCCAAGAGAGCGGATATATCACAGCAGCCACCAATGCAGAGATGGGACGTTGCCTAACTCGTGACCTTGCCTTCACTTACATCTAGAGTATCTTGGATGACACAGGCTGGACCGTGGGACCAACATATCTCAATGCAAAAGTCCGGGTCAGGTTATGCGCATACTCTTATTTTCAACGATTCAAGGTGGCCAAGGTCCCGGTAAACCCCATAAATCGACCAGGATTCTTGCCTACATGATAGGCATACTTTGTTCGTGTCTGACAACCATTCTAAACATCCAGAATGCAGCAACTCAGCTCCACTTGAGCCAGTCTCCTCATGCACCATCTGAACAGATGTGATTATAATAGTCAAGCAGTCTAGAGATCGATGTGCATGCTTCCTTGCGATCGCGGTAGTTGAAGTTCACAGCATGTTTATGAATCATTTCGTCATCCTAAAGCTACGATAACTATCTGGCCATGTGCAGTACCTCAGACCTGTTGAATACCAGAAAGACGTCCCAAAAAGGGGGATAACTGCAGTGTCAATAGAGCTGGATCGGCGTGATGAAGTTGAGAAAGCGTGTTGTCGTTTCATTGGGCTGCGTCCGCAGTTGCCACCGCTTCATGCCTTGCTGTGAACATAACTATTATTACATACTAATTAAAGTGTAGTTGTGAACATTACGATTCAACCAAAGACGATTAATCCTGGAAAACCCGATTAACGCTTTAAAAGATTGTAACTGGTGTTAAAGCGGGCTTAAACAGGCGTTAACCATTAATTTCAAGCCCTAATCACGAGCAGTATGTGGGGAAACTTTTCATAAGAGCATGATGTTCAAAGATTCACCTTTTGGTGTTCGTGGGAAATGTCAGGTCGGGATTGTCAGGGGTTCCCGACCGGAAAGGGGACAGTTTTTCAACCACTGCGAGACACTCATGCAAGTACACAACAAAAGAAAAGCTATCGGAAGCAGATGGGAAGCAAACCAGAATCTACACTAAGGCCACACCATCTGCATGATTGTGTTTGCGTGGCATGAGCAGAATATTCCTGCCCAGGCTCGACGGAATTTGGGTTGATGCCTAATCACTGCTTTTCCGGTTTGTGGTTAAAGTAAGATACAGGGCCCTGGGGGCCGAACATTTACCAGGGACTACGCAAGTTTGAGCTTCAACCTCAAAGCACATCGGGGAAGTCCTGCAATTCGGGGAAACAACCAGACTTCCTTTAAAGTTTTTTAATTGTTCGGGGACTACGCCATACTCGTTCTGACCTTCGGCATCAGCGCCACAGTGACGGTATGCATGCAATTCGATAATGGGGAAACCACCAGCTCTCTAGACCCTTCACGCACCCGGCTCAAAAGGTCGAAGAAAATATCAGAGGTGGCCACACTATCACTGGCGGTCCAGGAGGCGTGTACAACCATGGGGTACTGATGCATGATTGCATTGATGGTGCAGCACATGGCTGGCATGTGCACATCCATGGACAGTCACCCCCAAGCCTGAAGTGATTCCATCAAGGTTTGCTCCCCAGTGTTCGTAGTCGAACTGTGCAGCCCTGGCATGGGACGACGATGTGAAGCCTTGGTGAGCTGGTCAACCAAAGCCAAGACATTCTTCACCATCTACAGAATGCCGCTTTACTGCTGCCCTGGACCGTACCACAGTGTTATTAAAAACAATTGTTTGGTGCATATCGATCGTCTGCGTGATCGAATTTCTTTCGCACAATCTAACATTAGCTCTGTCACCACTTCGTGTGGCATCTGACACTCGTTGCACTGCGAAGCAGCACATTCGTGGTGATCTGGTCATATGAAAGTCTCCGTTGGTCGCCTCTGTTTCCATATGCTGTGACATGCGGGGATGTACGTGCACTGCAGCATCACAGCAAATTATCCATGGAATACAGCTGCAACATTCGTTCCCCTTCATCAATGCGATGCAAACGTTCAGCATAACTTGTGTTCGGGGCTGGTGACCGTGGAGAACACACACTCCGGTCCTGGCTACCCATCGTTGAATGCCGTTGTTGCAACTTGCAGTGTGCTCTCATGAAGTCCTAATTAATCTTGTACATGGCGACTCCGCTGATGTGGGGTGCTGCTGCAGGTTATGAATTGGGCTACGTGGAGAGCTGACAGTCAACAGCTGGCCTGGGGTTCAGGGATATACAGCTGGGGCACATACTCGAGTGTGAGCTCACACCATGTGCTGTTGTTCTCGGTGACTGTACATATCCCCACACCTAGCTTTGTTCCCACTGTCCATATGGTTCATGGATGCAGCAGAGAGAACCGTTGCTGCAAGCATGCCAGAAAGCCTGAGTACAGCACCACCCCGCACAAGGCATCAATGCACCCGAACTCATTGTAGGAGCTCAAGCACAGCCCCTCTGACCAGGGAGGCTTGCCCTTGTTCTGTTGTTTCGCTGATTGAACTTCACATATTTTCGTGTAAGCATTCAGATGTAGGGTCCTTTCGTGGATGTGGTGTGGTGTGGTGCATACTATCTCCTGAGATATTATGGCCAGTGGTGCGTACTATCTCCAGAGATATTATGGCCACATACAAGCCTCACGCTTCAGATTGACATCATAATTTACTGAGGAGCATTGAAATGAAATCTGACAGTGATTACGATCACATCGTAGCGACAGTGAAGGACGTGGACGTGTCGCTGTTGCTGCCAGACGGCACCATCAAGGAGGTGGCCTGGACCCTGATTTCCAGGAGCTCTGTGTTGCATGACGCCCTCGCCAGTAGCAATCCTGATCAAGATACAGTGTTTCATGTTCCAAAGGGCGCGTTGATGAGATGACTGCAGCATGTTGAAGAGCGGGCTGCACATGGCTACCACCATCATCTCTGCGATCACCAAGAGCTAGCAAAGAGACTCATAGTACGTTCTTAATTGCTGTTCGTAGCTATAGGTAGAATCTTGTCCCATGAAACCAGACTATTCAAGCCCCATGTACCTCTAGCTTGCGACCCACACGGGACCTGCCCTTGCAGGCCCGTGCACAAGGCGTGATCACCCAGCTTCGCACAACTGTTTCTGCAAGAATTCAAATTTCTATTGCTAGTCCTACGAAGGGTCTGGGGACAGGGCATGTAGGGACTGACGAACATATCCGATGTTTACAGGCAGCGGATTTCCTGAGCGACGAAGACTCTGTGCGTCAGCTGGTCCTGCATATTAGCAGTTGGATGTTCAAGCCTGCATCAAGCGCAACCGAGACTGGCAATCATAGGGAGGAGGGCCGTGTATCCAAGCACCTACACCTACCTGCCTGCCTGTCCTCAGCCCAGGAGAAGGTGCGGGACATGTCTATATGTATGCAATAACATCTGTGATGTGGAACACATGAACCTTGGTATCCTGTGAACGTAACTCTCATCTTCAGAGCAACTCTAGATTCGTTCACGAATACAGCATTTCCTTTCTAGCCAGAAAGAATGTACAGGCACCTGTGGCCATAGGAGAAAAGCTAATCGGAAACCGCGCCATACCCAAGAAGGGCTTCGGCCTCAGCACCCTGAAGGGGTGGGACAGTAACATACACCCCCGGCCACACGGGGCCACGAAGGCAAACACAGAGGTTGCAGAGAACGCCGCACAATGGTGCAAGCGAAGACAGGGTCGCCAACAGGGACCGCATCGTCAGCCACAACAGCACCAGAAAGGAGGATATAAGCGGCAATGGCGGAGTACACCGCAGCACATACACCAGGCTCATATTCCCGCAGGAACACAGACGGATAAAGCACCCAAGGGACACAATATGTACTCACATAGGCAGGATCAAAGCAATTCGCATCACGTGCTGCAACGAGAGCAGTCCACGCACGCCCTTCAGGGGGAACCCACCGGAGCAAGTCTGTCAGAGGGTTTGCTAATACCAAAAGTGTGTAAAGTTATACCAAAAGTTTGCTAATACCAAAAGCACCCGATCGGTTATGATCGTATTCTACAGCTAGGAGCGATGATGTCACTGATATAGTAGATTTCGCCTTCAATCGTAACAAAGTCATCCCAGAGGTTATTCGGGTCAAGGGACCCCACTGGGGAAGCATTTCAACTAGACAGAAAGTACTGCACACCCTGCCAGCGCTAGCGCCACTTCAACGCAGTAGACCACACAGTGCAACTAGTATGTTCGCCAATCACAGGCATGCCACAGTTACATAATAGTGACCTTAGTTACATAATAGTGACCTTAGTTACATAATAGTGACCTTACAAGTACCTGCAGCTGCACAAGGCCAATGTTACGGTCGCAAACGCTGGAAAGATGGGTGAGAGCCTGATGCCGATCACACACTTTCTATGGGATATGGGACGCACAAATCCTATTTTGCAGCTGGCCCAGGACAAACGGGACTACCAATATGTAGCATTACCTGACCGAATAATATTCCTGGCAGGAGCCATTTGCGTGCAGTATGATATGTGATCACCCATCTACACTGAACCAGTTTGTTTCTCCCCCGCACCTGGGTGGCAACACCCTGTGATTTTAGCATGCATGTATACTATCTTTCGTCCATTTTTCGGTATCAGGAAACCGTCAGGAAAACTGATCGCGGCAGTAGGTGGGTGGTGCAAGCTGCTCCAGTACATGCATGCAGTTCGTTGTGCTGCACGTGCACGCTGATGGTCTGAACCACAGACAATATGTGGGCCTGTTCACACCATGTTGAGGACTATACAAGCATAGTTGTACAACAGCATAGCTTCAGTTCTCCCATTGCGTGTCAGTGCAGTGGTGGCCAAAGGTATAAAGTTACAGGCTGAACTCCATAGTCAGTGCAGTGTTGGCCAAAGCAATAGGCTATGCAGAATACCAGTCAGCAGTCCACATTGTATTCACATGCTCTAGAGGGGTCCAAGGAGAGGATGCATGCATGAAGAGATGTTGTTGGACTGCAGGTGATAGCGCAACTGCCCGCCAACCTGCTTGTGTCTGTTCTCAGGGCCTCTTCCACCCCAACGGGACAGCAGCTCTCCCTGCTGCCCCGCTATGCTCACGCTGCTGTCATGCAAGCTGCTGAGGGACGTCTCGTAACGACGCTGCCGCCGGGGCTCGGCGCTCTCCTTCCCAGCATCGCCTGCCACCTGACACACCTGCGCGTGCCGAGATGCAGGGGGGGCGCTGATTTCAGTGAACTGGGCTCCCACCTCGTGCATCTGTCACAGCTGAAGTATCTTGCCCTGCTTGGACTTCGTGTGGACAGTGCCAAAGCGCTGGGCCCCCACCATGTCAGCCTGCCACAGCTGCAGCACCTAGACCTTTCCCACAATTGTCTTGGTGTTGACGGTGCCAAAGCACTAGGCCCCCACCTTGCCAGTCTA
>JAUMHD010025221.1:0-35630 GCA_032359135.1 Ulvella scutata | reverse complement strand
TCACAGCTGAAGCATCTATGCCTTTTGGTCAACAGAATTAGTGATGATGGTATCAAAGCACTGGGCCCCCACCTTGCTAGGCTGCCACAGCTGTAGCACCTGGACCTTTCCCACAATTGTCTTGGTGTTGACGGTGCCAAAGCACTAGGCCCCCACCTTGCCAGTCTATCACAGCTGAAGCATCTATGCCTTTTGGTCAACAGAATTAGTGATGATGGTATCAAAGCACTGGGCCCCCACCTTGCCAGGCTGCCACAGCTGCAGCACCTGGACCTTTCGTTCAACAAAATAGGCGATGAAGGTGCCAAAGCGCTGGGCCCCCACCTTGTCAGCCTGCCACCGCTGCAGCACCTGGACCTTCGCGGCAATGATCTTGGTGTTGACGGTGCCACAGCACTAGGCCCCCATCTTGCCAGTCTATCACAGCTGCAGCAGCTGAACCTTTCGATCAACAACGTTAATGCTGAGGGTGTCAAAGCGCTGGGCCTGCACCTTGCCAGCCTGCCACAGCTGCAGCAGCTAGACCTGTGGGCGAACTGTAGCGCAGTCTAGTGGTAGGTTGTTACAAGAGAAACCCTGATGTCTGTTGGTAATATATAACATACCAAGCCTCGACACCCCCAAGCATCTGCTGTATATAGCAGACCGGCGCTGCCCGACCTTGGCCCTGGCTAGCAGGCTAAGAGTACCCTGCTAGCCACAAGTAACATATAGTGCATGCATGCATGTAAGTACTCATGCATGTCCTACCACCACCTGTGCACTACTATCATGTGCACAGTGCACTGCAAAGACGTAACACGAACGAAATAGGCGACACTGACCACTGAGACTAGTGACTTTGTTTACATCGACACATGCAGGCCCCTAAGCAGTGCACATGCATGCCATCTCTTTGCCACATGTACTGTGGATCAGGATTTCATTCTTGTTGTTTGCAGGTTTCAACTTACAACCTGGGAGTGGATACCGTACGTGCACATGTGTTTTCCAGTTCAAAGTGGTGAACTCTCCAGCCGTTGGCCTTGGGGGTAATCATGCTTCCTTTTGAGCATGCATGAACAGCTTCCCTCCTAGCAACTAAGAATGCGTCTCGAAAGAAAAAAATGGTGTATTTTGACAGTTTGTATGTGTGGCCAAGGCCATCCTGGAGCAATAATGTCTACTTCCATGGTATGCTCTGAACACACCAAACATACAAGGTGACTCCTTTCTGCTGATGCGTTCAGCTCTTGGTGGCTACCATGCATGTGGCCATGGCTGTGCTTGATGATTGAGCACTGGTACATGAGCCATGCTATGGAGTTAAGCCTGTAACTTTACACACACATGATTGAGCATCACAGCCGGACGCTAGCGTGTGCGGTCATGCAGGCCTGCCCTGGTAGCCTGTGAACGGAGCAGATCTGCAGATTCCCTTCTCGTTGATTTCCTGAAGGCATGCCCCTCCACCACATCCACGCGCTGTTTGGATGAAGCAGCCTCTGCACCTGCAGCATGAATTCACAATTGCTCGTGTGTGATCTAGTGTCTCTCCAATGCATGGCATGCATGGGATTCGCGCATGCCATGCATGGGACAAACACAACGAGAGCATGTCTTGCCGCTTTCATTGAAGTCTGCACGGTATCAGTTCGTTGCGGACCTCATGTGCGAGCAAAAACCCCCAATGTGTTCGTCCCATGCATGGCATGTGCGAATGCCATGCATTTCATGCTCCGAACGCAATCGGAGCATGTCTAGAAGTTTGCAATAAATTCCATGGGACGTTGGTGGCGCTTTCCCCCGGCTTGAGTCAGCCCCTATACTCTAGTGTCATGGCTTGGTGCACCATGTGGGCAGAAAGGCTAGCTTGATTCCCTGTCGTTGCTTCGGTAGTGGCATTTCCTGTGTCATTAGTGCGAGGTCGAGCTAAGTTGGCATGCGATGATTTGCTGGTACATGAGCCATGCTATGAAGTTAGGCCTGTAACTTTACACACAATTAAATTCTATGCCATTGATGCATGGGTATGGCGGGGTTTCCGATTAGCTATATAGAAAAAAAGGTGATGCGTTGCGCGCCTGCACCGACTGCTGTCATAAGGGATGCTATGGCAGCACGTGTCAGCTGTTGGCAACTGCTTTGCAGCAGCCTCCGCATGTGTCCCTAAGATGCAGCAGATGTGGCTCACGGTGTTGTGTACTCCTCATCTCCACTGTGGTCCATTGGTTCCTTCACTACTTTTGTGCCTCCATCAAGCTCGCATACCTGCGTCCTTGGGTTGTATGATGTGGTCCCACAGCACCTACACTCTCAGCCGATAGAGACTTAGCACAAGCAGTACTTGTCAAGCCCTCGAACCAATCACAGCAAAGTACTTTCCACCACCAACTGCAGCCTGATCAGAATCGCTTGGAAGATGAGCGCGCACTACATGCTAGGTCATAGCTATATATATTGCCAGAGTGCCTTCAGTATTAGGTGTATGTGTGCAGATGTGCTGATAGCTACGCAAGGTCTAACACTGCACACGAAATGTCTTTTTTGAGCCTGTTAGCAGCCGCAATGCGGCCTCACAATGCAGCCGCAAGATAGCATAGCACAAGTTGGCTGTTTACAAATCGACAGCAAAACACCCCCTAGGGAGCCATGACCAACCAGAAGTGAGGTAGAGGGAGGGGGGCAACATGCTCAGCTGTCACGTGCCCAGTCAGTATAGAATTATGTTAAGGAGCCTCATTGCCTGTTGTACAGCTCTTTTCGGTGATGGAAAGGGCTCAGTATATGTTGCAGCCTGTGCTCGGCACCTGAACTCGCTTGGGTCCTTGTAGACAATGAGCCATCGCAGCAAAGCTCCGTAGCCACAAAATGCGAACTCCCTTTGTCACCACAGCCACACTGTGCGGTGAGAGGCTCAAGCCACCTAGACGACGCCTGTGCTGCCGTCAGAGGTGCGGTGAACACCACCTCCACAACCACCAGGGCAGCGCTTGCGACGCTGCGATGCATCATGTTGCCTGCACACATGCTTTACTAATGTGTGTAAAGTTACAGGCATAACTTGCTTTACTCACTCATAGATATGCCTGTATGCACCACATCATACAAGCCAAGGACGCAGGGTTATGCCTGAAACTTTACACACTCACTCATACACTATGTCATGGTGTTCTGTGTCGTGTATTCCGATTCGTTTTCAAGTCACCGACGTGTCACACCTCAGGGGCCTTGAGATGAAAGCCCTTGCTTGGAAAGGCGCGGCGGCCAAGAAATGTGTTTGGTTGGGTGCTATCTTGCAACGAAAATATACAGCCAAAGATGGCTCCCTGGCGGGAGCTGCCCGGCGCTGTTCTCTAGTAGGCATGTTGCGCGTTGTTTAGTTCCTCATCAGCGTGTTTTGGCTTTAGCTGCAGATATATTTTTTGATCTCTAGTCATCGAATGCTGACACGCTGAGCTCCAGAGAAAGAAAAAAACTAATCGGGAAACTAATCCAGAAAAAACATGCTGAACTATAGATGTTGCGAGTGACAGATATCTCGAGACACTTGCCTGTGGTACGGCACTTGTCTGTGGTGCATACATTTCCACTAGCTCCATGCCACGGCCTTCCCTGCACGCCACTACACACTCCACCACGCCTTTGGTGGCCACTCGCAAACGCCCGAGTAGTGATGTTCTCACCGCCTCCCGGTCACCGCTGTATCTTGGATTGAGACTCCAGGCTGGGGCTGCTCTAGGCGGCTGCCCCTCCTCCCCCACTCCTAGGTGTTTACAAACCGGAAAGGTACTAAATAGGCATGAACCCAAATATCCAAAACTCCTAGGAGTGGTGAAAACTCCTACGAGTGCTGAGGGCCATTCCCTTTGTGATTCTTCATGTTTGTTAGTTTGGTACAAGACTCAAACGTATCTATACCTCTGCACTAGGTCTGTAAATATGACATTCCCAAGCTCAGTTTAACGTGACAGTGTTGAAATAAAGTACAGTAAAAGTGAAGATGAGGCGAAGCTCATAATGAGTATGGCGTAGTCCGGATCCCCGAAGGATTTATTTATTTGAGGTGCTTTACTTTAAGTACCACATTTGGCCCCTTTCATCTTAGAGTACGATTGTCTGCTCCTTGCATGTTCATATTCAACCAGACGACAGTATCTACACATACAATAGAAGGCACACTTCAGTCTACCAATCGCCAGCATGTCCTCAACCGCTGGGTCGCATTGTCTTTTGCCCTGGGATGTCACCAATGTCATCATACTGCACATCACCCCCAGTCCACCCTACTAACTCCTCCTCATACACATCAACAACGAACTCAAGAATGCTTTCAAACCCAGGACCGTATGTGTACACTGCATCACGGTCCAGGATGTGATGGTTCATCTTGCAAGATGAATTCTACGATTGGTGTACACCATCGTAGCTAGCGTGCTATTCAGACACAGACATAGTTTCGGTTTCGTACTAGCAGGGAACTCAGTCAGGCATCTTGAAACACGATTGATCAATCGATCTTGCACGATCATGGACACAAGTACCAGTGCTGGCGATGGCACCACAAAAGCATATCAACGGGCAAACATATAAAGAAACGACACTTTCACCTGAGAGCCAGTGCAACGTTGGCCATATGCGTACCCAATTATTGCCGTTATACTGTTTACACATCTAATAATTCATTTATTTTAAATCTGCAAACCTGCCACCTTGAGACAAAAACAGTGTTTTAAACCCCGGGTATGCTAAACCGGCAGTCAAAAGAGAGATTGCATCGACAGAACTGTAGAACTGGAAATAAGGGTCGCAGCAGGAATAATGGCAAGCAGGAGAAGGTCATCAGGCAGGAAACCTAAATTTGCGGCAGTAAAAAGCGTGCAAGTAAAGCTGTCCTTTAAATCCCTGACAGCACGTTTGGCTTCAAGAAGAAAACGAAATTTTGCATATAAATGCGGTACTCTGGGGGTTGAAGTTGAACTTACAGCTCAACTCTGCACCGTGGCCACTAGTGGTCACTGCATCCATGTAGCCTCCGACATCAAAGTGGGCGCGCCACGGGCGTCTGCGAAGTTGGCGCTTTGAATCGCACACGTTGGAACTAGATGCTACCTGTCTGTGCTATTCAGCCTTGCTGTTGGCACTTTCGTGTCTGCCTGGTGCGCGGTGCAGGGTGTGGCGGGCGCATGCATATACATGCACGAATGTATTTAAACACGTGCGTGCACGTGATGATTATGGATGACTGCTCCCGCCCACAGCCACGCAGATATCCCATTCCGAGCACTGAGCGCAGGGCAGTTGAGAAGCACGGTTTTAAATACTGTTTTTGAATACGGTAGATGGTTTGGTGTTTCGTTCCGTGGTCCGTGGCGGAGCGCTCCGCACCACATTGTAAGATTGCGGCGTGACACACCCGCAAGGCGCGCCCATGTTCAGGAGCACAAGAATCCGGAAACACAGAAACACAGAAATTGATAGACGATGAAAAAACACATTACATGCCTTGTATGTAGTGTCAATATCTTCCGATGAGCGGGTTGCAAGTCATGGTGGCGGCTGGCTGGCGCGCACGCGACGGCGGATGCCAGAATCGTGCAACTTTCTGCTTTTCAATGCTGTATCGAGCACAGAGCTCTTGAGATACGTTCTGCCGACCTGTACACGCTATAGCACAAAGATATTGCGCTGACAGCACTCGCAACAAGCGTTCGCGGCCTGCCGGCAAGCGTTCAACTCCACGCGCCCGGAGGCGCGTGAGTTGACGCGGCGAGTGGTGCAGCAACAGGTATTTGGGAGGAATGTTCGGGAAGGGAAGGTGCAGGGAGCTCTAAGAGCGCCGGGCCAAGACGCGCCGCCCTACGGGGAGCAGCCCGGCGTGGGTGTCCGGGGTGCAGGCGGCCAGTGGAGCGGATGGTCAAGAGGTGGTGCCTGGGTGGGGGCAGCGGGCAATCAGCAGTAGCAGCGCTGCAGGAGAAAAGGATCACCCTGAAGAAATCACAGTCCACTAGATGCACCTACAAGTGGCAAGCACCTTGATAAAGGTGGCAACAGACTGCGACCTGTGTGTAGCTAATCCTTGCAAGCTCATGTAGTCTAACAACACTGCGGGTGGCAGGATGCAGGGCATTCAGTCTGTGCCGTTCAAGCAGGCACTGAGCCAGGCATTGGCATGGAACACCGAATCAGGGGTTTGGCTGGAGCACCACCTGTCCCTGACGTTAAGGGCAAAGGTTGCGATTTCTTGCATACCAAGCTTCAGGCCATCCCACCTTACAAACCGGAAAGGTAGTATGGGAAATGAACCCAACACCAAGCTTCAGGTCATCTAACTATGATGCTGCAAAAATTGTGTGGGAAATATATTGCGCGTCCACGACGAGATTTGAACCTAGGACCTGAAGGGACACCGCACACAATATGGCCTCCGAGAAACTGGAGCCTGCAAAGTTGGCGCATCACATTGTACGCCTTCTGGACATGATGTATCAGCTCTGCCCTATTTTCACATCCTGATAAGGATATTCGTATCTCCCTGGTGATTTCGGCGCATGTCCACACGTGCCCGCGCACGCAATTGCAATGATTGCGGATGGCGGCATTCGCCGCACAGCAGTTCTGTTATCGCATCACCAACGCCGAGACCAGCTCCACGCAGCTCTGAAGAACAGTGACATTTGATATATTTCAATGCACTTGGCTGTTCTGTGTCTGGTTGCGTGGTCCGTGGCAGTGCGATCCGCACCACACTGCAAGAAGTGCAAGCATTTCAGATTGCACCAAACCCCACATCCACACGGTACGCAGAAGAACACAAGGAAACCGGAAGCACAGCAAAATGAACAGAATATCAACAGAATTGAGTAGATCGCAGTGATCAGGCGGCCGTGACCGGCCAGACTCGAAGGAACCGGTGCCGCACCTAGGCCTCGCTACTCAACAGCGGCGCCGCTCTCTCACTCCACGCACCGAAATCAGCTCTAAGACACAGATATTCACGTACACGTTTCGTATTCGAGGCCGATGGACCTCGGGCGCAGCGGTCCGCGGCGGAGCGCAGCTGAAAGTGGGTTCCGGCCACGCGGCGCGGCGGAAGGTTCCGCACGCGCTTCGGGGACAGAGCTGTATAGGGGAAGTGGCCGGCAGCGCGTGGTCGCACCGGAAGCCACGCCGCGCCCGCGGGCCATGCGCTGTAAGACGCCGGGCAATGAATCCAGAACACTTCTCTGTATCGATTTGTATCTTCCATATACCTATTCGAGATGCAAGAGACGCCCAGGAAAGACTTGGACGCCAGCAAGGGTACCGACGTGCGGGAAAACTGACCGACATGCCAGTGTTTGTATTGAACGAGATGGATAGGAGGGGCGCGCGCATGTGCTAGCTTGCCAATGATGTCGCCAAGTTCAGCATGCCGCCACAAACTGGGTTAGCTGCGGGGCTAGGTACGCGTACCGGCACCAGTGATCACCAGTGTCGCTTAATTTATTAGGGCACACACCCAAAACAACAGCCCCAAATATTGAGAATTGTTGCATGTAACTAAGCGACACTTATCGGTGATCAATGACCGGCACGCCCCCCCCACCCCCGCCACTGATGTTGGGGAGGGCGTTCAGTTAGGGGGAGGGGATTGCAACGATGGATCTGGTTTGTGAGCATATGTCGTGTTTTTGAGGTTACCGGTGGGAACAACCATCTGAGACATTCCTGGCGACATCACAGCAACAGCACCCCGCTTTTGAATAGTGTCCCTTCATATCCATCATGTGCTTGGAGGACTGCTGGCAAGGTGCAGGCATGCTCGCAAAATGCATGGTTCGCAGCAGTGAGGGTACCATGCATTGATTGCAGCCCACCATGTAACTGCCGGGGGGTCACGAAGCTAGATGCATGCATTCTAACGGAGGGAGTTCTGAAAGCAATTGGAGCTGGTGGGCCATGGTAAATCAGGAAGCATGCATTGCGCACCAAGAAAAGACACTGTGGAGGGCCTGGCCTTGGCCTGCACCTGCACGGCAGCGAAGAGAAAACTGTGTTTGGAATTGGAGTATGAATTCAGCGGCTTCTGCGGGAAACTTCACATACTCAAAACGGTACAGGTGTTCTAAGCATCGAACTCCTTTCGCTGGTATCATGTGGCGCAGCATTTCATTCTCTGCATCACATCTGCATTGACACATTCAGGCGCATTATCTGTGCCTTAGGGAGTGAGCGCAGAGCACCCACCCTCAGCAGTTCTGCTCAGCGGTGCCGTCAAGATAAGCCCACTCCCCTCCGTGTGAGTTTGGATTTGTTTCAGGTCCCTTGTGACCCATTTTGTGGTTGCCTGCTGCCATTTGTAGTCGATCCTTGCTGCTTCGTTTCTGTGAAGGCTTGATATCAGCGTGGGTATGCATGTCCACCATGCGTGTAAGCGGCAGCAGTGCCGCGCCGCGACCGAGGAAGTGTAGGGCCCACACGCTGCTAGGCGGAGAACTTCCCTCCTCCTCTCTGTAGCAAGCAAGGTGGAGGCCAAAGACACGAAGGCCGCGTGCATGAATGCATGCGCTGGAGCCCTCGGGTCTCGCAGGCTCCGCTCATCTAGAGTCTCAGCTGCCACGCAACATGCTGCATGCGCACATGCGACATGTGGCGTACACACTGTGGTACGCATGCATGCGCAGTACCGTGTATACCGACTAATGATGCATGGCCCACGTGTCTCCCTATCAGCTGTACCAGTGCTTGGCGGGGGCACCGCTGCTGGGCCAGTGATCACTAGTATGGTCTTGGGATTGACCTTCAACTCAGCCGCGGGCCCGTGAGCGTTAAAGTGCTTTTACCACGAGGTCCCGGGTTCGAACCCCAGTCTGGCCAGAGCCACCTCTCGTCTTTTCTTCGAGCTTCTGAGCTGGGTGCGTAAAGATTCTCTGGTGGTTTCCCCTTGAACGAATTGCATGAATTCCACCACTGTAGCGCTGCGGCCGAAGCTCGAAACGAGTATGGCGTAGTCCCCGAATTCTGTATCTATTTATTAGTATCTTCTAGTTAGATACAACAATCCTGAATACTTGGGACTATTTCTTGGGTGTCTGTCCTGATAATAAAGGGGCCGTGCAGTGCTCGCCCCCTCTGTGGCTCTGACAATTTAACGATGTGATTATTCAGTATTTGAGAAACTTGCTGGAATGAGGGTGATGGTGTGTAACATCTTTTCAGAAAGCTGAGGAATGCTGCTAATGCCTTGGGTGGTCGCGTGGCTGCATGCGATGCCTGTTCACACACTCTGTGCTCTTGGACATGGGGATGTTGTGTGCTCGTTGCCACACCAGCCTCAGTCAGCAGGGTGACTAGTGCCGGGGATATAGTTCAGTAATTGAAGAGGCCTCGTCATGTTACATTGATGAAAGTGAGGGCTTCAAATTTCAGTTGCAGCCGATTTGGGCTGTAAATAAGCACCATTTAAAGGGTGTGGAATGAACACGGCACATGGAATGCTGCATTTGTAACTGTTTGCAGGTAATTGTAACAGTTACATGTAGGAATGTAATTACACTGTCTCCCTGTAAGTACGATCGTAAGCCGTGTGCGAAATTTCAGCGGTCAGGAGGCAGGAGAATGGCTGCCAGCATGGCTGTTCACGTTGCAATGTGCGCAAACCCAACACTCGACAATATGCGATAGTTTCGACTCTTTTTGTCTTGAGCATTGCAAAGAGACGCAGCAGCAGGAGAAATTACATCAGGAGACTTGTTTGGCGCTTTTTCGTTCGACCCTCAAGGGCCTTCTCCTTTGTTCTTTTTGTACGACTTTTATATTCCCTTTTCTTCAACTTTTTGGTACTTTGATTTAGGTTTCTGCTCAACCGTCCAACAGCATGGCTACGTGGCAGAAAGTACCTATGATATGGCCTAGTCATGTGACGAGGATGCAAGTTTATTAGCTTGCCTGACAGCGGCCTTCGCACTTGCAGCATCCATATCCCCCTTTGACTATTTCGGGCTCGTTGCTTCTGGCGCATTGACTCTCGCCTGTGGACTGCCTTCTTGTTCGTGCAGGAACCATCAAGAGCGGAGATGGATTGCATACGCAGTGCACGCTCATCTGTTTAGGCTGGTGGCAGACAGGCATGGCTGTTGCATGCAGGCGGTGTTCGTGATTACAACCATCAATCGATCAGAGGCTCCAGCTGTCCCCATGCATGAGAGCGGTTGCAACTCCCAAGGCCTAGCATGCATGCGTTCTCGCGTGGGCGGGGAGTGTTGAACATAGCGAGTCTACTTGAACCACTGGACACCTGAGCTCAGATGCCCGGTGGTTAAAGTAGACTGGTTATGTGCAACAGGGGGGCATGCTGCAGTCTGCCTTCTCGATGTATCCAGGGCACATCACCAGAATCGCTTGAGTATCAGGGCACACACCTAAGATACAGTCCCAAGTATTTTGATTTTTCCTATCTATCTCGGAGATAAGTGGATGATACAGGTGATCACTGGTCCAGGGAGATGGGTATGTACAGTGTTGGTCCATCATCGTTCAGTATTGCATGCACCGTATAGTATCGTGCTGGCTCGGAAATATCATGCTTTGTGCAGCCCTACTGTACATCAGCAACCAGGTGTGTGTAAAGTTACAGGTATAACTCCATAGAATGGCTCATGTACCAGCAACCAGGTGTCAGCTGCAGTGTGCATGGACAAACACCACCAGTGCCATGATCTACCGTATGAAGAGCGAAGAGAAGGACTGTGTTCAAGAAATGGTGTGTTCTGAGATGGAGCGCCGGTTGATGTTTGCGTCGACAGGGGCACGGCTCACAAGCACGGAAGGTGCACCACCGAGAACTACTTGGTGTAGTGTGTGATTGGTGTATTGTGTGTAAAGTTACAGACTAGGCTGTTATTGGTGTATTGTGCCCCGGGTTGTACACTTGGTCAAAACTAAGGGCATGATTTTGATCTGAGAGCACCTGCAGTTCAAATAGACCGTTCTTTGTGAGGTGACTAGACCAGAAAATTCGCATTGGGCCCGAGTACTCTGGGCTGTCCCCTGAACTTTATTACATGCCTTATTCTGCCTCAGGTGTGTATTGATCATAGTCTCAGAGGCCGCAAAGAGAACTAGAATCTATGACAGAATGAACGGCTTAAGCAGAAGCTCTATGTTGCAGGAACTTGGCAAAGAAGCACACTTTGTGATCCAGCCGAGACATGCAGACCTGGTGTGCATCGCACTCCCTTCAAAGATTTCCTGTCTACTGTTTGAGCTGCAAAAGCACCTTGTTCGGATATTTTACTCCTGAGTTGCCTCTCAACTGTCTCTATCAGTGACATGTGTGTGCTTTCATGGCGTGTGTGCTTGCATGTCTTGTTATCAGCTGGGCCTTGCCTGGTTCAAATGTGCGTCGCTGAACCTGATTCAATTTCTCAGCAGAGTCACCCGTGACTTCGCCGGATGTGTCTTCGCTCCAGTGCCTGCAGGGAGACACTCATGCTCATGCTAGCTACATGCAGCATATATGTGGACGGTGAACTGTGCCATGGCGATACGTGACGACGCATACTGCTTGTACTCAGGAGAAACGACCAGATTGTGAAGTTGAGGGTGCGTAAAATCGTCCATTGTCTGTTGGGCATGCGGCTGTTGACCATGCTTGGTGCACTCGCCACGTGGCGGTCAATCCGTGCACACGGTGTTGGATTTGGGAACGGCCGTTGCGTTTCACGTTCAAGCCGCCGCAATGATTGTCTGGGTTAGGCAGAAGGAACAGTAGTATATGATCTAGCGCAGTAGATAAGTTCAGTACAGTGCCACCGTAACATATCCAACAAGACAATGCAGGCCCTCCGACACACCGCAAGGACTGCCAACTTTAAGCTTCTTGCTGCTCGTATTCCACACGCAAGCCGCTATTCTACAAGAATGGGTGCAGCAGTACGCTCTCTGTGTCTGCTTTCGGCCAGGAAAGGATGATATGCTGCATGCCACCATCTGCCCCCTGATACACCGGGCCGCCGGTTTCTTGCCCGTACCAGCTTCTTGAAGATATCAACGCAACCAATTCATCTATGTTTTCCTGCGATCGCCTGATCTCGTCATTCATTTTGCTCAAGTAAAGGTATCGAGTGGATGGGGCCGACATGAACCAAGTACAAGGTGGCGTACGCCTACTGACCTTGACGGTGCATGTATCGTATGCTTGCATTTGTTTCTGCAGGTTGGTGACGCTGTCCCTGCTGTGACGGTGTATGGCGCTACGCCTGGGGATGAGGTGAACCTTGCTGAGTATGTTGGCTCAAAGACCGTTGTGATGTTCGGCGTCCCAGGAGCTTTTACACCAGGATGCTCCAAGGTACGATCTGCTGAACTTGAATTCTTGATTCTGGCGTCTTCGTATCCCGATCGAGGTGTAGCAGGAGACTGTGATGTGTACATACACACCTGAGGCATATGACACACACTCCAGCAGCCCGACAACAAGTGATCGTCCTTTTCAGAACACACCATTTCTTGAACAAGGTCTTTATCTTCGCTCTGCGTACGTCATATAAGGGCACGGAGTGAACCTGTGTTGTTTGTCAATTGTCACTGCAGCTGACACCTGTTTGCACGGATGTACAGACCCATCTCCCTGGATACATCGAGAAGGCAGATGACTTCAAGTCCGCTGGAGTGGATGAGATCATCTGCACGTCTGTAAACGATCCGTTTGTAATGGATGCCTGGGGAAAGGACCAGTCTGCAGAAGGCAAGGTCACACTGCTGGCTGACACACAGATGGCGCTCACCAATGCTATGGACATCGTGCTGGACGCCGAAGGCAAGCTCGGAAACAAGCGCATGAAGAGGTTTTCTGCTGTGCTGAAGGATGGCAAGATCGCGACCCTGAATGTCGAAGAAGATGGTGGTGGCCTGAGCTGCTCTCTGGCAGAGGTGGCCCTCGGGCAAGTGAAGGGCTTGTAAGCATAGTCGCATGTACACTAGCTGTAGGTGTATGTTTGAATTCAGGTGCTGCTGTATGCCCTGGTCGATGCTGGCTCACGAGGTATGTGGTCACGAGGTATCAAGGTTAGGTTACAAGGCCACGCGCTGCATGTATATCGACAGCAGGGCGGCGTAAAAGCTCTGTTATGTGGCGTATTCTGAAAGCCTTGCCTACAGCGCCTGGTGTAGTGGCATACGAGTCCTCGAGACTGGTTGGTGCGTTGCGAGACGTTGGTGAATGTAACTACATGTGTGTACGGCGGATGCCGCCTCTACCTTGACGCCGAAAAGCCCCCCCCCCCTCTTCCCCCCGCTTTGCGGATGTGGAGCCTTCAGCACCACCATGCGAAAGATCCAATGTGTGGTTCTCATGGTGCTCAAGCGTCGATCCAGCAGCTGTCACACTCCCATCAACAAAGGCATGCTGTTCTGCTGCAAGCCTACCCGGACTTCTGATGCATCCTGCCTCCATGTTCGTGGCCTGGCACACCTACAGCTCTTGACGGCCCTCTTGCAGCACCACTCCCTGATGTACTGCATGCAAAGGTGGGTTCGAACCAACCACTACGGTGTCGGCTGTATCATGACAAGCAGCCACAAAGTGTTTGGCAATGTTGCTGGAGGCGGCTCCACCACACCGGCTGCTTCCAGCGCAATATTGAGGGACATTTCAAAGCGGCTTGGCGTGATACAGGTGACACAGCAGTGGGCATGCCACTCGGCTCTGCGCAGCCTTGCTGGATAGCTTTGGAGGAGGAGCAGCCTTGCTGGATGAAGGCTTGCTGGATGCAGCCTTGCTGTCTCTTTCCACAGCACAGGTCTGCAAGCGGAGCTGATCTTCTTGCGGCCCAAGTCGACGCTGAGTAGGACCTCCGCGGCGCACCCCAGAAGAGGGTGGAGGTGTGCAGCAGCTACCACCCTGTGCACACGGATGATGTGACCTTCCCCTTCATACGGCCGCGCAGTGGAGGGCACTTCAAAACCGCATCCTTCGAAACCGCATACACCACAGTACTAATCTGCGGTACGGACGAAATTTCTGCAGAATTCAGAGCCCGGCTTACATGTTCATGCCAGCGACCACGAGGTGCACATGGCCTCGCCTTTGGGGGGGACCCCCCACCACGAGCTGCGCGTGCCGGGGCTTTGAGGGCGGTGCAGCCTGGCTCATAGGGTTCTTCTGCAGATTCAGCGAGATGAACCTTTCGCCGAGAAGAAAGTTCCGGAGAAGAACCTTCTGAGCCTGCCTCCACCGCCAGGCCCAGAAGGTTTTCTCCAGATTCGCCGAGAGGTTCTTCTGCCGAGCCTGCGGGGCTGCAGGATGCTTCCAAACTTAGAAGGTTCCTATCCAGAAGGTTCTTTTGCCGAGCATTCGCGGCCGCGGGAGCAGCGCACGGTGCAGGTGCTGTCGCAGGCAGTGGGAGGCAGGCTGCCTGTGCATGCCTGTGCATGCCTGTGCATGCCTGTGCTTGCGGGTGGCTACCAGTGTACTGGTCTGCTACTGACCTGCAAAGACACAGAAGCAACCCCACTGTGGGGGTTTGATTATTGTTTGCTACACCTGTGGACAGGAGGAGGGCATGGTGCGCAGTCAGGGGCCCCCCTCCTTGCCACAGGTGTAGCATACGTAGTAGTCAAACCCCCACACTGCGCCTGGGCCATGCCATGCCAGACTCAGCGCCTGCAACTCTACCACCAGTGCCAGGCCGCCCTGCAGCTCGCACCTCCTTCACACTGAGAAAGGCTCAGATATCACATGGCCGCAGGAGCCAAAACTCATCGATGCCGCACATCACACTGCCCGAGCTGCGGGTGCGCGCCGACTCAGGGCCAAGGGTGGTGCAAACAGTGCCGGAGCAACTGAGCGCCTGCACAAGTGCCACACCATTCGGATCTGTGACTCAGCTCCCTGCAGTCGCGCCCTCCATGCTGGTGGGTGATAAGGTGCGCCTGTGGCCACTGCGCCCTCCTTACTGGTGGGTGATAATGTGCGCCTGTGGCCACTGCGCTCTCCTTTCTGGTGGGTGAGAAGGTGCGCCTGTGGCCACTGCTTGAGTCTATTTATCATTCAACCAGCATGAATTGTCCAACCAGCCAGGTTCAAGAGCGCTGGTGTGCGTGTTGCGGCGTGTGCATGAGGTGTGTGTGCCGGTGCGCATTGACACAGCATGCCACCATGAGCGGCACCTGTAGCATGCATGTGGGAGCTGCAGGCCACACGACGCATGGCAAACATCGGGAAACGGCGGCACGCGCAGAGACACTCAAGCCACATCATGCACACCGTCGCTGGCTAGCCATGGCGCACGGTGGAAGCATGCAAGCCTGCAGTGCTGGAGGGGGCATCCAATGGAAGCTGCAGCAGGACGTGTGCTCGATCGCGCAGCGGCATGCTCCACGCAGACTATCTTGCAGAAATGAGAAGGGTGTACAATGTCTTGGAGCCCCACAATGCTGCACAGCCCATGACGCGCGCGAGCGTCATGGGCAGCATTGAGGGGCTCCAAGACATTGTAGACTCTTTCCATTTCTTCCAAACAGCACCGCCTCCTGGGACGCACCTGATGCTTTCAAAAGCTTCAAGATCTTCATCTTGAGGACTTGGTCGCCCCCTGTTCGGCTCCACTCGAGCACTGCAGGTACGAATTTATGCGCGGCCGGAGCGCTGTTCGCCGCGGCACTCGTTCTGGAGAGGGGGGATGGCAAGGCCTGCTCCGTGCATCGGCAGGGTGGGGCTCCATGAGGCCGCTCCATGCATTGGCAGTGTGGGGTTCAAGGAGGCCGACCGGCCTCCATGAAGAAACTGCAATGGGCAACTCGCGCGAGCGGCGGAACGGCCACGAAAGAACATTGGCCCCACCCTAAGTCAGGCCCTCCTATGGTACCGCGGTATAGAGTACCCTATACCGCGGTACCCTAGGAGGCTCTGACTGAAGGTGGGGCCAATGTTATTACATGGCTGTTACATTATCAGCAGGCAGTATCTCAGTTGTGCCTTGGCTATTGGCCGTGGCATCGTGTCTGGGCATTACTTTCGCTGTATGCCTAAGAGTGCTGGGAAAGACTTTCGTGATGGTGCTGTTGTGCCATTCGATATTTCAAAGCAGTTTGTCGTGATACAGCCGACACAGCAGTGGCCATGCCACCCGGCTCTGCGCGGCGTTGCCGGAGAGCCTTGGAGGAGGAGCAGCCTTGCTGGATGCAGCCTTGCTGGATGCAGCCTTGCTGGATGCAGCCTTGCTGGATGCAGCCTTCTTGGATGCAGCCTTGCTGGATGCAGCCTTGCTGGATGAAGGCTTGCTGGATGCAGCCTAGCTGTCACTTGCCACAGCAGGTGTGCGGGCGGCCCAAGATGACACTGAGGAAGACCTCCGTGGCGCAACCCAGAAGGGGGCGGACCTGTCAGAATGTGCAGAAGTCGCCACCCTGTGGCCGAACCCAGACGAAGCCGGTGGTTGAAGCATGGTGCTGTGCAGCAGCGATCCAGGTTGTGCTGGCATGGTGCATGCCGGCAGCCGCTTTGTTGAACACACAAGGGAAGCTGAGCGGGGCGGGGCTTGTTGTTGCCGGGCTTTGAGGGCGGTGCAGCCAGGCTCATAGGGTTCGTCTGCAGATTCAGCGAGAAGAACCTTTCGCCGAGAAGAACCTTCTCGCTGAAACTGCAGAGGAACCTTCTGAGCCTGACTCCACCGCCAGGCCCAGAAGGTTGTCTCAAGATCCGCCAAGTGGTTCTTCTGCCGAGCCTGCGGGACTGCAGGATGCAGCCACTTTCAGAAGGTTCCTATCCAGAAGGTTCTTCTGCCGAGCCCTCCGGGCCGCAGAAGCAGCGAGCGGCGCAGGTGCTGTCACAGGGCCTGGGGCGCAGTCTGCCTGTGCGCATGCGGGTGGCTACCAGTGTACTGCTCTGCGCGCGGGTGGGTGGCTACCAGTGTACTAATCTTCGACTGACCTGCAAAGACACAGAAGCAACCCCACTGTGGGGGGTTTGAGTAGGGTTTACTACACCTGTGGGCAGGAGGAGGGCATGGTGCGAAGCCAGGGCCCCCCTCCTTGCCACCGGTGTAGCAGACGTAATACTCACACCGCCACACTGCGCCTGTGCCTGGGCCATGCCAGACTCAGCACCTGCAGCTGTACCACCATTGCCAGGCCCTGCAACGCTGCCTCTTTCACAATGAGACAGGCTCAGATATCACATGGCCGCAGGAGGCAAAAGTCAAGGATGCTGCACACGACACTGCCCGAGCTGCGGGCGCGGGCGCCCGCCGACTCAGGGCCAAGGAGTGTTCAAACAGTGCCGGAGCGACGGAGCGCCCTGCTTGCTGGTGGGTGAGAAGCTGCACCTGTGGCCACCGCTTCAGTCCATTTTTCTTTCAACCAGCATGCATTGTCCAACCAGTCTTGTCCAAGAGCACTGGTGCGTGTGGTAGTCTTGGCGTGAGGGGTTACCCAAACACCCACACTGCGGCTGTGTAGGTGCCTTCACATGTCAGCCGCATCAGACCCCCAAGTACAGTGACTCCCCGGTGTAGGACATGACACTGTCAAATGAGGCAGCGTTTCAGGGCATTTCAGGGCAGCTGGGCTTGTCAACAATCCACGCTGCGGTGAAGGCTACTGAAATGATGAACTCTGTTCCAGGACCGTATACTCTAACGATCACAACAAGGATCATTGTTCTCACTAAAGTCAGAATCAGCTTGACTTCGCACAGAACAGAAGGCTTGGCCAGTATGTGCCAAGTCAAGCTGCTTCTGACTCTCTTGACCACAATGATCGTTGTTGTGATCGTTAGAGTATCCGGTCCTGGAACAGTGTTCATCATTTCAGTAGCCTTCACCCCATTCATACTCGCAAGTGCAATACTCAACTATGACAGCTTGCGCGGTCACCGGTAAGATTCTAGGTGTCTGCTAGCCTGCTGAGTGGACATGGACCCATCCGGCTCTTACCTGACATGTGGTGCAGGCGAGGATAAATTGTTTGCTTTGCATGGCGAAAACGAAGAGAACAGTGGCACCGGATGATGCAAGGCAGCCGCTACGACAGTCTGTGCGAAGATCTCATTGAACACTTAGTCATTTTGAAACAGAGGCAGAGTCACAAGTTCATCACGATGCAAGGTCAAGCTGATGACACACACACACACACACACATCAGGCACAGCGTTCACGTCCAGCCCTGCATGCAATGCCTCCTTGCAGGAAGGCTACGGCTTTGCCCGTTGCTGGCACTCACCCATTCTTGGCGAGACCGACGCCCTAGCCCAACGCCCAACACGCAGCAGCTAAGGAGTCTGCGCACCTGCTGTTGCCGACCCTCTGCGGCATGTGAGTGCCGAACTAAGCTTCAGCAACCGTTCGCTTTGCACTCAGACACTCTGCCATCTGCCAACATGTCCGCACGCCCCCCCCCAGCTGGGGTGCCACAGCTGGGGCAGGCTGGAGGCCTGTCAAGAGCTGTAGGTGCCACATGCCACCAACATGCATGGGGAGGGATTGACAACTTCCCAGCCAACTGCAAAGAACTTCGCGTTTTCCAAACGGAGGGTTTGATCAGAGTGAAAAAGTGTCTGGGGTGTGGTCTTGGGGGTGGTTTTTTTTGTGAGCTGCTTTTGGCTATTTGGGTTCATGCCTATTCACTACCTTTCCGGTTTGTAAAGCATCGGTCTCGGGGATGCGTTACTCGTGAAAAATGTGCCGTCATTGTCGTGCCAAGATGTTTTCGTTTCATGCAGTTGGGGAGCGTGTCAAGGCGATGTGCTCAGGCTAGCATTATGGAGCCTGCTGATGCTCACTTGCAGGATGAGGGTTCTTGATCTGGCTGTTGTCAATGGCAAGCGTGTTGATTTTCATGTGTTTGATACTACAGGCAGTGTAGGCTGTGATGTCAGTATTGTTGAGATCGTACCTATCTGGGCAAGCATGAGTCAGTGTTGTTTCGTGATGTAGCCGGTGCGTATGAAAAAGGTTGTTGAAGGCCATGAAACAGGGCTATGCAGAGCGGGAAATGTAGCACACCCCAGTCCACTGCCTTGCAAGGCTTCACAAAGTGTCATCAAGTACAAATTGGGAGGCTGATCAATGACAGATCCGTACATTACACCCATCTGTTCACGCTGAATGGTAAAGCTCTATTCGACAGTACTGGAGTCCCTCACCAATGTTGGTGCCATCTCAACACAGAACATGATCCAAGCCTATGGCTGGCAAGTTCTGCATAGCAGAGCCTTCACCACATTCCTGTTGATCACGTTGGAAGCAACGAGCCTGCCAACCGACTGCCCGTGAGAAGGTGCTATTGCCGTGCCCTCCCCAACGTTGGAAAGAGAATCTCTTCCAGGCAATATCTCCCAAGAGAGAATCTCTTTCAGGCATTCCGACGGCTGCTCAACCAGCCTTTTGCAAACCGAAAGGTGGCGAATGGGCGTGAATCCAAATAGATGGCCGCTCAACAAGCGCAGCCAACAGGGCAGATGCATGAAGCCTCGTCTGCGCATAACAGCAAGGACAGCGCAGGAAGACGGGCAGGTGGCCGGTGAGAGGGCAGTGCGGGTGTCACGAGTACATCGGACGCTCCCCATCCTCGCCAAGCTGGCATATCACGCCCATGAAGCCCCAGGCCTCCTCGAGGCCATTCATGTGGGCGTGCAGAAGCTTCATGAAGGTGTTGCTGGTCAGCAGGCTGTCGCTGCCCGCCTGGTGCTGCGGGCCGATCCGCTCCACCCCCAACTGTGATGCCACCTGCAGCCACAACTTGCATGAGCGATCTGGTACAGCAAACTGTTACAGCAGGGTTTCTTGTACGGAGTAGGGAAATGTAATGATCTCGGTGAAACATTCTTTTAGGGGGCTGTACATAGAGCAATTCATGATGTCCTGATCATTCTCCAGGGGGACATCCGCTGCAGACAACAACGATTTAGGCGCAGGCTGATGAAATTGGAACTAAAGGCAGCCCTGTGTTACCAGTGATTCATTTACGATATCGTTTATCAGTTATTGCATCGTTTTGAGCTGCCAAAGCCGGAAAATACCGTTTCTAGGTGACACCATGAAACGGAGTATCGAATTCTTTACGATAATCAGGGCATATGTTTGACGTTGTATTGTTTTATTAAAGAAACGAGACAGTGATAAAAGGGTGCGGAATCGTGAAAACGATGATACAGTATGTTGGAAGACCTGTTGTTATCGTTTTGCGTTCTGGGGTTTGCGGGTCAGAGCTGCGCCACAAAAAAAAGCTAGCCGGGAACCACGCCATACCCAAGAAGGGCTTCGGCCTCAGCACCCCCGAAGAGGTGGGACAGGGATATACACCATCGGGCCACACTGCACCAAGAAGGCAGACACAGAGACTGCAGAGAACGGCGCACGAAGTTGCAAGGAAATGCATAGGGTCGCCAACAGGGACCGCATCGTCAGCAACAACAGAACCAACAAGGAGGATATCAGCGGCAATGCCAGAGTACACCGCAGCACAGACACCAGCCTCACAGTCCCGCAGGACCACAGACGGATCAAGAACCCAAGGGACACAACATGTACTACCACTATTGAGCGGAACTCACTCGCATGCAAGTTGTAGCTGTAGTTTCGCGGACCAAGAAGACTGCAAGTGTAGGCGAGTATGAATGTGAGCGTAGGTGTATAAGAGTGTTAGAAGTGCAAGTAAACGACGAACTATCTAGGCTGGGGGTGCACAGCGCCGCAATATTTCGAAACGTTTGCGTTTGTGAATATTGTTGAAGGTTCCGTTGCGCAAAGGATACCGGAATCAGCCTATCACCCAGATACTGTGTCGAAAGCTATTTGGGTTCATGCCTATTTACTACCTTTCAGGTTTGTAAAGGATTACTGTGTCGAAAACGATTTTTTTTTTCTCATGACGAGAATTCATAAAACCAACACTGTGAGTTACAGCACTGGTTCGTTTGCGGGGGTCATGTCAAGATAGAGCAATTTTTAGAGGGAAGCTCAGGTGTCAAACATCCTGATGAAGAAAGCACCTTCTGAAGGCCGCCGTGGATGTTCTTCTTGCCCATGATGAACTTCATGTCCCAGTGCTTGGGGAAGTACAACTTCAGCTGCGCAAGGAACTCTTGCTCAGAGTCAGGCAGAGCAGTTCCTGTCATGAGCTTCAAGAGGTACCTGCACAGGTTCTCTGTCTTCGCTGAAAACTCTCTGCCACACATGTCAACATGCTTTGGTCCATCGTGTAACTGTTTCAATCCATACATCACTGTGTTCACATCTAGGTTTGTGGCTCTTGCTGATGCACAGTTCTAGTTGTGTTGGAAAGATTGCGTACACATACATGGTTGTTGTACGTCAGTGAAATGTGCTTGTTGCACAACACAGCCAGCTTTCTCGGTTACGGTGAAGTGATGGAATTGATGTGCTCTGTCAGAAACTCATGCCATCGCTGACCCTTGCAGGCTCCGACGCAAATACAACACTTCTCGATGTATTGTTATATGAATGATGCTGTGCCTTTACCATCTGTGTAACTTTACCATCTGTGTATGTGAGTGCTGAACACAGAAGAGTTGGCCTCCAGCAGAACCACACCCGAAGTCGTAGCCAGCATGGAACGTGATCCACTTCACGTCATGGTTCAGCACGACACCGCTTGTCATCAGCAGCTCAGCGAACCGCACATGATCCACTCCCATATCTAGATGGGCCTTGAAGTCAATCCCACTGTCCACCAACAATTTGATGGACTCTGGCGCATACATATCCTTATCAACGTCAAACTCACGAAAGTTGAATTGCCAAACAACGCGCTCGTTGTTGTGAATTGGCAGCTCCCCCTTCTCGTTGCAGAACGTGAGCCCCAGCTGGATGAGCTTCAGGATATCCACATTTGTACGAATCGTTTTGTACTGATACGCACCAGCTGTTTTAAAGTCACCAACTGGTTTCACTACCACACCTGCATTCCAGCTGCATGTGAGGGTGATGAAGCCACAGCATCCCACGCGATCAGCAGCTGAACCAGACACTTCTTGCCCACCATGCACCTCGAAAGAAATGTGCAGTCTTGAAATGTTGCTAGCTGAAAGTTTCCTAACTATTGATTCCAGCTAAGGCAAGATGAACGGTCAACACAACTCGCTGCTTCACACATGCCTACAACGCTCGACCTGTGCGAACTATTAGACTGGCACGTTTGAAATCGTTTCCGTGCAAGCAGAAGTTCGAGCGACATTCAGCTCACAGGTAAGAGCGTGGGGTTAGAAGGAGGGCCGAACGTACCTGGGAACTCAGTGTCCATGGCCAAGTATGGATAGTCCTCCACGATACTCTCGATGATGCGCATCTCAGTGTCAAGATTATTCTGCCACACCTCGCGGACACGAAGCGTCTCGCCAGAAGGCATGGTGCCAACGTTCTTTTCCACTTCCAGCATCATCGCGCCGTCGCGGAGCCAGCGGACGGAACACTACAAATGTGCACTATCAGTGCTTATTTCATGATGGTTAAGAAGTAACAAGACCAACACGCGAGCGAGCCATATCAAAATAGGCTACGAAGTGCTAAAACACGAGCAAGCAGCAACCTAGTCCTGGGCTATCCACTATGGCGACCCTGGGCACCCCAGTATAATTACCAGACCTGGCATGTATGAACGTGGTCTGGCAAGCACAGGACTCTCGTTACGGCGCGCTGCGATGAGTCTGCATGGCTACAGGCACGCTGCTAAATTCGTGTCACCATGGATCACAAGAAAACCACAGCCCAGGAACAGCAAGAGATCAAGCAGTGCACAAGAAACAGGAGGAGAAGACGTTTGCGCTTCCATTCCGTGACGAGTGGGTATTTGGTATGATGATTGACCGTTTCCATGCTCAGGTTACTGTTCGGTATACATGAGATACTGTTGGAAGGCCAGCTGCAGCTGTTTCAAGTTGGCACACACACCGTAAGCGGTTTGAAGCTAGACTCTGATGCAGTGTGATAATCATGTGATGTAAAGTTGCATTGTCATGATCACAGGCGCAGCAGTACTCAAACTGACATGGCAGTGTGCGAGGCTGGAGGGCATTTCGATATGAGGCTGTGAGTAAATCCACCAGGCTTCAAGTTTAAATACATTCTTCTGCTTCATATTCTTTTCAGAAGGGGCTCAGTGACGTATTGTGTGTACTTGTCATGCTTCTCTAAAAAAGCTGTTCAGATAGCCCGGTATGCAAGACAGCTTCTCGTATGTAGAACCAGTCACACAGAGGAAATGCACCTTTTACAGCTTTCTGCGTGCACAGTTGAGCCGTATATGTGGTCTGCTGGTCGCTCAAGCTTCACCAGTGGTATCATGAAGGACAACTTGTCATCCAAATGAAGTAGCCTCTGCAGTGCTCACCTCGGAGAATCATGAATTGTTCCATGTAAAAACCCCAAGAATAAATACCTTATATTACGTAGCTGACATAATTAGTCTTTCTCCAGTCCCTAACTATATGCCTGGGCCTCTCTGAGACAGGGGCATTCGCACAACAATCCACTGTGCATGCCACCGTGGGAACAGGACTGCAAAACACCTGGAAAGGGGCCTTTGGAACAGTATGCCACAGTTCGTGATTGTGAGCCGAATCTTGCGGATGTATTCACACTCTCCAGGAATGTGAAAATGACATCGATAGTGGCGCGGCACGGAAGCACACAAAGCGCAACTGTCCAGGAATGTGCCGTCAACTCTCCAGACAAGAGCTTTTCGAACACTTCGTACTGATCACACTATCACCAACTATGTTCTTGGAGATGCTCCTACGCCTATGCCCTTGTGTGCGAACGTGCCCCACCACTATCGATGTCACTTGCACTATCACCAACCTCACACGTGTACGGGGTGGCAGCGCTATGCATCGTCCTCTGCCTTTGCAGCCTCCAACACGTCACCCTCAGCCTCTGCAGCCCTCTGAAACCCCAGGTTCTCAGTCAAGGACATCTCATACAGCGTTGTTTCCATCTTCTTCAGTGTGTATTTCAGGGCATCAAACTTCTTCCGCAGTGCTCCGTTTCGCAAGTCAAACTGCACAACATGCTTCCCCTTGAGCAGCACAAACATGTTTAAAGCTTACAGATTTCCCATGCGCAGTCAGAGCAATAGTATTGCATGCATGTCGTCGGTCACAACTATACGTGTTGGCATCCAATGAGATATGTTGGAACTCACATGCCTGTGCATGCATATTTTTCCCAACACACAGTACAGCTAAATGCCGTGTTCACAGCATCAGGTGTGCTGAACCCTTTACCCTAACAGGGGCGCGGCTTCCAAACACTGAAGGTGCAACCAGAGAGCATCTGACACCAACCAACCACACCACCACCGCAGCCAGCAACCACAGAATCCCTACCACAAAGCATAAAACACACCATAACACAGCAGCAGGTTTGACAAACAATATGAACATTCACGCTCCCATCATCGGTTTTCGGCAGCATGCTGTATCAGATGCAACCGTGCACAGTAAACGGCATCAGAAATGCTCCGCACCTCTAAGAAGACGCCCATGAGGCTGTCTATTACATCACGGCACCTTTGCACCGCATCCTTGTCGCGGGCTGTGGCACGGGCCACAGCATATCGATTGAGCTCGCCTGTGAAGTCTAGAACTCCACCCAAAAACTCGTCCCGATTCAGCAGCGGCAGTTCTGCCATACCTGGCACCCTGCCCTCCTTCAAAAATGTCTCAAACACACGGCCTTCTGCGTACTGCACAGCTGCACATTCTTTCTGACGAGTGCAAGGGCAGCACTGAGGCAGGATTGGTTGTGAATAGTGTAAAGTGTGCCACGAACACAACAAGAAGCAATCAATGCGGGATTGTTTCGAATAGTTCGAAGTGTGCCATGAAGACATCAAGAAGCGATCAGCCTGTTGCATGTGACTTCAGCAACCATGTGCCACGTCAGATGTATGCTGCTTCTTACACACAAACTGCTTGATGTGGCCAACAGGTGCATGTTATAGTTCTTGCGGAATGTGTTGTGGATCGAGGTGTTTGCAGCACTCAGAATGAGTAGGAGATGTTGTCGTCGTCACACAAAGGTCGGGAATGCGACATGTTTTCACATCATTGTGCTACATTCTTAACCCACGAGTCAGGCAGCTGCAGGCGTTGTGCTGGATGGCTGTCAGTGTTAAAAAGCTCGTTGTACATTTTCTCATCAGTGTGATCAGCGTTGGATTTCGTTGGTTTTTCATCATCCAGCCATCCAGCAGACCACAGCAGAGTATTTCAGATTTCAGCACAGGGTACGCATGGAATGTATCTGTGACAAACGTGACTCACAAGCACACCTCCTCAAGGGACGAGGAGAAGGAGCCGCTTGTACGCAGGGTGCTCTCTGCATCCACAATAGGTCTCAGCTTCTCTGCACCAGCCTCTGCTTTGGCCAACTTTGATGCTGCCCCATCCATGTCTCCTCGATGAAGACAATATATGGCTTGTTTCGCCAACTTCTGGATATCTGCGCCGCAGTTCGGGTCGTAATGCAGCGTGCCCTGCCCGTGCTTCCGCAAAATCACAAGAGTAGAGCGTCACCAACGTACCACGGCTATCCTTGATAACCTTCTCCCGCTTCTCATCATACTCTGCCATTTCTTTGTTTATGCTGGCGAAGTCTGGCAAGTCAATCATGCTTGTGGCAGCCATCTGCACACAGAACTGCACAGTCTGTGGACAACATCAAACGTCACCTGACGTAACAGCAAATTTGAAAGATACTATGTTATTAGGTGTAAACTATTTCGAGTCCTTGAAGGCGTGACGGCTGATAAAACGTTGGGCGGCCCCTCCTGGATTGCGATGTAACTGCAGCTTACCTATATGAGAGGACGAGTATATTCGCGAGTGCAAGACAGTAAGAGCACACCTCTTGCAGCTTGCGTTTCTTCCCACCCGTGTCAACCATCTAGACTATCGCTTGATAGCCTCTGCAGCGCTGCTGCGCTTCATAGGGGAATGGAAGACGAACAGCCCGTGCCGAAACTTGGTATTCAAGATTGAATACAGTCTTCTTGCAGGTGACTCAGGCGTGCACTTACCACTCTCGACCAAGTACACTCGGCAGTCACATGCGGTCATGAACACGTTGACACTTGTGTTAGCAATATTACTCGCCAAGCCAATTCAGCCTCCACTTTATTAATTACTAGTGGCAACTGCATGCAGCAAGGTTCATCACAGTACTAGTGGCCAGGACCGAAGGGCAGAACAAAACGAATTTTGGGCATTCCCAGAATCGATTTTCACGTTGGACACACAAAATACAAGCAGCCCACGCGTGGTCACGCCCAGAGATGTGCAGACGATACATATTCTGTCAGTTTGGGAAGATGTAACGTTCCATCTTCTGCGCGCTGGCATTCCAAATAACTCAGGTACAAGATCTGACCCTTCGCAGCACTCCATTCTGCAGGCTGCAAGACCTCTCAAAGTCAGGAAACTTCAAAGTCGCATCATTTTGCCTCTTGAATTTGCAGTTCAGACCCATTGTTCCTTAGATCAGACACAATGCCAGCTGTGGTGCGCACTGCCCCACCGTCACACTGCGCGCTGTAGGTACCCTAGCATACTCAGCGCTTTCTCGCAAACGCCACAGGATACGTGAGTCGTTATTATGTGTTCGTGCTAGTGTGCATCAGTGCAATCCATAGCATCCACCGAAAGTCATCGTTTGCCCGAAGAGCGTTTTCTCTTGCGCTTTTGCAGGCTGTGGAGCAGGTGACACGCCAGCAGCAGGTGAGCAAGCAAGAGAGCTTGAGTCTCATGTCTCAGCTGCTCGAGGTGGTATGCTCCATCACCTTCCGTAGGTTTGATCAGGACCTTCGTTGCTGTCACGGACACTCTAGCACTTGGCATCATCAAAATATGTTGTTACAGACGCATGATCGGTATGTCTCTGCAGAGCGTGTATCACCTCACGTACTTGCGCCAACTGTTTCCAGAGGACAGCTACAGGACTGTACACATGAAGCAAATTGACAACATGGACATCCGGCTGCTGAAGACGGACTTTGAGGATGGTAGGCGTGTGAAAGAATGGCTCTCTGATGTGCACCATGCACTATCATTGGGATATCTTTACAAGCTTCACTTCTGTGTGGCAAAAGACTGCAATGCTACTGATTTGATAGAGCAGTACACATACACGTTCTCATATGATGACGCAGGTGTGACTCAGAATCATACTGCACAACGGCCCTTTGCAACTTGTTGCGGCAGGTTGTGGAGTAGGACATGGTGCAGGTATCCCAAGTATCGACCTTACACACAACAGCAAAAAAGTGGGCAAGGTGAATAAGAACAAGAGCCAGCCGGTGTGTTGCCGCCTGCAGAGTAACGTTCAAAGCACATGTTTCGATGTGCACATTGCTTCGTACACACTGCTTGCAAAGGAGTCGACAGCTGTGAGCTATCATGTTCTCCCAATCAGGCGGTATATCGCTTTGCAGACCCCTGAGACAATACGATTCGAGGTGGTACGGATGATGCGTATGCTTGTTATCCTGACAAACACTCTTGATGAGGTTGAGGCCCCGTTCTATGTCACGATGAAGCTTGAATACCATGACAACGCCCCTGAGGACTTTGAACTGCCAGCTTTCCAGCCCATGGAGGTCCAGACCATGACTCACATATTCGCTCAAGCCCCTTTCAGCATGTGATCCCTCCTCTCTTTGTCCTCATCTTGTTAATGTGTCGTGCAGTTGGACAAACTTGATACTTTTGCCGTGCCGACACCCAGGATGTGCAGGGAGGTTGGCCAAGTTGACACAGGTCACCACAAGGTTGCACTGACACTGCGTAGCATCCTCGATGTTGAAGAGCCTGAGGCACCACCAGCTCCTGAAATTCATGCCAAAGACAACGCAACTGAAGCTGCACGCAGCGCTGGTCCGAACACGTGTGGCACAGACGGTACTTCTTCAGACCGAGAGTCCCCTGGAGAAGATGCAGTTGCTATGGGGAAGCTCTACACGGCAGGCGTGGAAGCCGTGAGAAGAAAGGAGGAGTCAGAGTCCCCTCTGCAAATCGCAGACACACCTATGACAGACTCACCGCAACTGCAGCAGGCACCGACATTGAAAGCTGCGAGAAGCACTGTTCCTGACACGGTGGACATACATGTGCCTGACATGAGCCGGCTCAAAATCGGAGTCCAGAAAGGCATACAGGCCTCTCGAACGCCATGTGAAGGGCTTGAATTATCCTGCCCGCCCAAAACTCAACAGGATGCGTCCCTGCATGACCGGAAAGACCCGAAGACAGGAACGCCACCTGAGCTCTTCTGTGTGCACTCGGATGTCTGTTTCAGTTGCTGCAGCTGCAGTTGCACGTCAGTTTGTCCCTTCCGACCCATAAACATAGGACTTCTGCAGATGCGGCTTCTACCGTAGCAAGTGGGTTACTTGCAGCCTTTGCGGACAAATCTACATTCACCAAGGACGATGCAGTGCATGCGATGAAGAACACGTCTGCGCGCCGTGTCGACCGTGCTCTGAGTGCTCTTGTGAAAGATGGCCTGCTACGAAAGTGTGGTTCCAACTGTTTACTATAAAAGCTTTGGCCTTACTGCATTCGTTAACTGGACCGTTTTAGGGCTGGGAACCTTCAGGATACCTTGGATATGCGCAAAGCAGGGTGAATGCAACCATGTACAGTTGACTGCCAGGAGCATGTGAAGAGATGTGCCATGGTGTAAGACTATATTGCAGACACATTCGTTCTTGTGCCTGTGGTGCAACTGAAATGCATTGTCCCTTCGCAGGTTGGGAAGTGCAGGACCGTATGAGGTTGTTGGAAATGCTGAGGCAAAAGCGCAAAAATCAAAAGAACCTTCACATGACAAGAAATCCCTTCCAGCAGGCCGCTTGCGGCGTGGCGACGCAAAGGCAGTCCAAGGTGTGTGCAAGTCTCATGGACATGTTATGTGGGGAGTGTGATACGGACCCTGCACCATGCTAGCAAGCACACAAGTCCGTGGAGCTCTCACGAAACGCATGCGTACTGGCACGAAGTACTGGAGGCTGCATAGTGTTGAACGTACCATTCTTTGAAAAGGTCCATGGGCATGCGATGTACCCAAATAGTAGAAAGGGTTGGCTGCCAACCCTACTGCAATGGAGTCTACGAAATTGCTGCCTGTCAACTTGAGTATTGCGAACGACTGAAAAGAGGAGTGCTTTTAGTGATTTGTTGGAATGTGACTGCCAAAACTAGTACCTCTGCAACAACGAGCGCTGGTACGGCACCCCATCAATACGGTGCGTGCATGGTGTGAGACTCTCCAGAAGAGATTGTAAATATATGTGTCTAAAATAAACTATTTGGGGACTACGCCATACTCGGTTTGAGCTTCGGCCTCAGCGCCACAGTGGCGGAAATCATGCAATTCGTTAAAGGGGAAACCACCAGAGACCCTTGACGCACCCGGCTCAGAAGCTCGAACCAAAACGAGAGGTGGCTCTGGCCGGACCGGGGTTCGAACCCGGGACCTCGTGGTTCACGCTCACGGGCCCGCGGCTGAGTTTAAGGTCAATCCCAAGACCATGTTTGTAGGTGGCGGGAAGAAGAAGCGTGCGGCGGAAGATGCTGAAGACGATGACACGTTGCCTGCAGCGATGCTGTGTGATGAAGGCGACCATCGTGGCATGGGCAGCAGCCAAGGTGGTGTGGTGCTCTGCAGTCAAGAGAAGAGGCGCGGGGCCTATGCCACAGCATCTGTATATCAGAAGCACAAGAGACACAGGGGAGCAGGCCATTCTGGGGCACGTGCTATACTGGCGTGAATTTTCTGGTCACTGTGCTCTGCACCAGGGCCTGCATTGTGATCATTGGTTGTACCGCATATTCCATGCGGTCTCATTGGTTAGCTCTTGCAATAGTGAGACACAGATTGATCTTTGTCATCTTTTGTCATGAACGGTTGATGCAATTACATAATTGGAATGCTATGATAAATTGATGCAATAATGATATGATGGAGAAAGGCATGGCTCCGGATCCCATGGCAGATCATGCCTGAGAATCCCATGAAGCAAAAACTATGTAAACAAGTTGTTGTGAGGTTTCCTTTGCTATATGGTTCTCTGAAGTCGAAGCAGACGACATCGAAGGGGAAATGGTCTAATCCTCACTGGAGGCCTCCATGGAGGTGCATTTGGTATAACATCGTGGGTTGCTTTAGTGTCTTCGGGAATCTATGCCACTCGCTTCCACGTTCCTCTGAACGTTTAGACATACATATTCCTGGGAGGGCCCAAGTATATGCAGTAACTGTGGCTTCAGCTGTGGACATCGATGCCCCAGTCTCGAATGGGCTGATGCATGCAAGCTGATTCATGGTTCGAGCCTAACCATGAATGCGAACTTCGAGGCATCGTACTTGAAGACTTGTGCTGGCGTGAACCGCTTCATGGTAATCATATCACACAGGAAAGCTCCAAACGAAACGGTACGTTGCACTCATTCGCTGTCGGTGGCAAATTTCCTTTGAGTTTAGCGCCATTGTGATATTGCGGCGCAATCACTGCATCGCGGCGCGGCCTGCAATTCGCCATTCTTTTTAGGCCAAAAAACGATTCTGTCGACAATCCACAGCTTTCAAGGCTTGCCGCGCTGTCACTGTGACGAGATCTAGACTTTAAAACCCGAATGTGCTTCTCCCAGACATCCTGTGCTCGCGAAATCGTCATCGCCCGCCGTCACTGATACCAAGCCTCACTGTCAACATTCCTGCGAGTGCATACTCCAGGACACTTCAAGCCATACTCCACTCACACGATCATTCAAGAAGCATGATGTCCCTTTCCAAGCGATGTGGTACGCCCCAAGCATCTGTGTTCGTGTGTTTGTTTAGCCGGGATGCGCAAGCTTTCCGGAACATGTGTACACCTGTCGGCAAGAGACTCGCTTCCCTCCAGACACACTGGGCTGCGTACGACCTGAACAAGTCTTTCATGAAGTGAACATGCACTCCGATTGGTTTACGTCTGATTGTCCGGGCACAGGGTGGCAGTGAGTTGGAACGATGGTGTCGTGGTCGTTTCGGAGCCACACGGAAAAGCGACCAAAAAGTAGGTCAACGCAGTGACGAGGATCCGATTGATTTCACTAGACAGTACCACACAACATCATCACTCATTGAATATATCATCTGTTAGTCCAATCAGTGATGTACCGTTTTGACAGCTGAAGTCGTGCGGCGATCGAGATGAGTGCAACACAACGCTTACGTATATGCAGGGCAGGTAGCTGTGCGCCCATCTATGCCCACCAGGGCAACCCACAGACGTTCAAATGTCGTGGTTCGTGTTGCTCAGGAGATGTCAGATGACGAGGCCTTCTGGGACACGCAGGCGACAGACGCGCAGGTACGAGCGTGTGCACATGTGTCTGAAACAGTCTCGGAGTGACCACAGTGCAACAAGTGCAACACCAGTGGGCCCTGTGACGAATCAGAAATAAGTGTTTTTATAGAAGTAGTGTGCAGCTGTTTGAATTCAAGCTCTTGCAGCGACTCCGCAAGATCAAAGTAAGAACGCAAGATCAAACTTACGAACCGAGGAGTGTGGTGCAGCTGTTCAAAATGTCGCCGTCGTAGAGACACGACAGCAGCAAAGTTTGAAATGCAGTAGTGTTGTGCAGCTGTTCGACAGAGTGGTGCAGTGCGTGGCAGCCAAGGACGTGAAGAATCTTTCCGAGGATGGCTGGAAGGTGCTAGACGTCAGGCCACCCACAGAAGCAGGAAAGGTGCACCTGTGCAACGCAGTGGAGGTGCCACTGTGGGTGCCCGACACCAGCATGCACCCTGTGTCCCTGGTCAAGAGGATGTCCGCGTTTGGCATGTGCGGCTGGTGGCTGGGCGCCGAGGCGATGGCTCCCAACGAGAACTTCCTCGAAGACGTTCAGGCACAGGTGCTTCGTCTTGCATTCATGCATTGAGATTCTTCACCCTCAGACCCAGCTTGGGTGACTGCATTTTGTGCCCGCGTTGTTGTAAACACCCCTCAGACACGCCTGCGTACTGGTTGGTGTTGCTGTGCCCCTCCCGGCCGCCAAATTTTCTTGCACCGATTCTTCCTGTTTTTGCTGCAGCTGCCGTACGTTCCCATCCCTCCTCCCCCACTCCTCGGAGTTCTGATGCCCATACCATGATGGTTGATAGGAAATTTGTTGTTTTTGGTAATAGCGTTGACGGTAGTGCCTGCTACGGCCCACTGTGTCATTGAAGTGTGCCCTGGGCTGGTCACGGGTTGCTTCCTGCGACAGCACCTGCGCTTGGCATGCATGTGCCATGCTCCAGACTGTCGCGCTATGCAACCTGCAACATGTGCTGCCCAATGCATGCCACATGCCCTGATCAGGTCTGAGATTAAGCACGCCCCATTCATGCATGCACTCAGTCCAACCCCCCCCCCCCTCCGCCTCGCAACATCATATGCTTAAATTATTGCAGGGGCGAAAACAGTAATCAAGGGTATCAAGCATATGTGTGGTGTTGCAGTTGCCATTGGATGCCAAGGTGTTGGTGACCTGCCAGTCCGGCATCCGCTCAAAGGACGCGGCGGCGCAGCTTGCGAGGGTGGGCTACCAGAACCTTGCCTGGGTCAAGGGGGGCCTCAACAGCTCCAAGGCGGGCGAGGTGGCCACGCTGGACGGCGCGGATGTTCGGCTGGCGGGCATCGGAGGCGTCTCTTCCCTCATTAAGTGGACCAAGCTCCAGCAGGAGAACGCGGGGCCCCTCGGCGGCTGGCGCACCTCCATGGCCATCGTGCGCCCCCCCTGCTTGGCGCCTTCCTTCGACCCCGCACACCCTCCTGTTTGACTTGTTTCTCTTGCTTTTTAGGTCTTGCCTGCGCCCTCATCTTCGACTTGCTTCTCTTCCTTGTTAGTTTATGCCTGCACACTCCTCTTTGACTTCTTTTTGACCCCCAAGGGCCCATATTCTCAGCTTCACCAGAGTCGTGCTACCCCCCTGCAGCGACCCAAGAGCAGGAGACACATGTGTGTACTTGCAGCAAATACATATTTTACTTCTAGAGTTATTGTCGCCTGCCTGAATGTCTGTGCTGTGTTGTCATGTGGTGTGCACCTGAAGCCACGCTGTTGTGGTACCTTGAGGGGACAGTTGCTATGCTAACGAGATGAAGTGTTATGAAAAAAACGCATATGAAAACGATGCATGACACAGTTGAACGATGCACAGTTGAACGATGCATGACAGTGGCGCTTGTGCGCGTGCAGATTGGCGCGCTGTGGCTGATCAACATCCTCACACTCTCTGTGGAGCTGAGGCCTCTCTGGCAGCATCTGCAGGTCCGCTCTCTGTCATGCATATTGTTACTCATGCATAGGGCAACTGGTATGCATGCATAGTGTCACATACCGTGCGCACCGTCACTCCACCTGTAGCCACTTGATGCACGCGCGCATCTCGACGCCGTTGCACAGTCCCTCCACCTGAAGTGTACACGTTTTGTTGATGTAATCAAGGGCACTGACCACTGAGACTTGTAGAGAGCTACATGTCTCAGTGGTCAGTGACCTTGATTACATCAACTTGCGAGCACCTGCAGGCCCGGTCACTCTTCTGAGCCCGTGCTCATGGGAAGCTGCGCATGCTTGCAGTCGATGTCTAAGGCAGCCGATGGCCTCAAGGGTTGCTTTTAGTGCCGATTTGTAAGTTGTTCGAGCAGAGGTAACCCCGGAAATGATCAGAAAGTCTTGAATTGTCTTATGTACCACCCCCTACAAGGAAGATTGCGCCGAAATGCGTTATACGTTTCTCCAATTTCTCAAGAGCAACCTGATGGGTGTCTGGCATGGAAGGGTGTGCCACCCGTGCCATGCTCACTCACGAATGTGTTGCAAATGCAGGAGACCAACCTCTTCTGAGGAGGCCGCGAGACTGCCCAGTTTGCTGCGATGTGGCGGCACTGGCAGCTTGCATTGATGAGACAAGGTGGTGAGTAGGGTTTTCTTAGTGCTGTGTTGCTGAGGTCCGTTTGTGCGAATGCATGCTGCAAACCTCTTGACAGACAAAAAATGGCTTGGTGGCGCAGCAAGAGGTTTGAAAAAGGCAATAGGCGTGTAAGGTCCATTATGTGACGTGTCGAGTTGGGCAAGCACCCTGTTGACAGCGAACTGCTGTTACACGTAAGCGAATTTCACATCGATACTGTCGATGCATGACCGTTTGTTGACACGGTCAGTGCGACGGCATGCATGCTGCGACATGCGTGTGCTGTGTGCCACAAAACCATTCCATCGACCGTCTGAAAGGCAGTGTCCTGCACATCCCAAGCCTATGTGCGTGCTAGAGTGCCACGCCACTATGAAACCTACAAGACGTGTCCAAGCTACAGCAATATTCAAGCTACTCGGACATGATGTTTCCGACAAAGTTACATCCATAGTGGTGCAGCAATACACCACAAAACTCGCAAGAAAAGACAAGCATCTGTCCGCGGGGCCGTGTGCTCAGGCCTTGTTGACTGCTGCATGCTCTGCGACGCCCACTGCCTCTGCATCAGTGCATGTCAACACACGCTAGGCACCCGATGCGCTGTGGTGCTGCACCCTGTGCGCCGTGCTCCTGTCGATCTGAAATGACATCGACAGTGCTGCAGCACTCAAGCCGCGCTCTTGCTGATTCAGACACTCCACACTTACCATCACTCGCCCCCTTCTTCGAACACGCGGGCTTTCCAGCCCTAGTGGCAAGGCTGCCACCTTGGAGGCTTTTCTGGACAAGCTTAGCATGTTGCTGTGGCACTCTCACCGCTCTGCTCCGAAACATGTGTGGGGGTAGCGCATGACGTGGCGCCCGAGCGCCTCACGCATGTCCATGTAAGTTTCACCCCCGCATGCACACATGTGCGGGCGTGGCAGCGAGTCACACACCTGGCTGCACGCAGCAGCACCTGAAACTCTTTGATATGTACACGCACTAAAATACTCAATGGCATTCAGCTTTCAACGAGGTTATTATTTGCCGCCGAAACAGGCCCCAAACCATCCGAAGTAAGGAAATACAGTCAGCACAATAAACGCTGCGAAAATAATAATCTTGAATGTCTTCACAATCAATCACAGTTTTGAAGAAATGTCAACAGGTAAATGCACTCTAGTATCGACATGTCTCGTATCGATACTAGAGCATACTAAATAGAGCTTTACACCAAGAGCAGAGGCAGCATGCATGCGAGGATGGCGAGGATCACTGCCTTGCGTGACCTCCGCAGCGGGCTGTGCGCGCTGGAGGATCCCGCAATGCTTGCGCTTCTCTCGACGGCCTCAAGTATGAGGTCCGCTACCTGCTCTTCCGGCGCCCCTGCAGCGTCCTGCACACCGCGCACACAGTCACACACTCCACCTGTAGCCACTTGATGCACACGCGCGCATGTTTACACCGCGCGCACAGTCACTCCGACTGAAGTGCACAACTTGCGAGTAGAACTCTGATGGAATCGGGAAAGTGTCATGAACAAACGGACAAATGCCAGTTGATGCGCGCTCTACACCGTTTCGTTTTTCGCTGGCTTGCTTCGGTCAGTGTTGCAGCTCCCCGCAGTTCAGGTTTTTGAAGGTCAAGTGCGCTTCCCCACTGTCGATCATAGCCCCCCGCCCCACGCGCGTGAAATGCGTCATTGCCGTAGAGGCTTGCCCC